>PVIH01001428.1:0-236217 GCA_004025045.1 Sigmodon hispidus
GTGCAGAATGAGGGGGTGCAGAGTGGGGTGCTCTCATAGAGCTAAAGCCATGAAGGGAGCGGAAGAGAGCTAGAGAGCTCAGGTGAGGAAGAAGAAGGAAAGTGAGGTAGACGGGAAAGCCTCCTAGGGATAATACCCAGAACATCAGCCAGCCTGTGAGCAGCTTCCTGTTTACCACTGTCAGTCGGTGTGAGAGCTTCCGGTTTTCTGCTAGTTCTGCCCTCTAAACCCCTGCCTTCATTCCCTTTTTAAAAAGAGTTTTTATTTTATTTATTTATTTAGTGTGTGTGTGTGTGTGTGTGTGTGTGTGTGTGTGTGTGTGAGAGAGAGAGAGAGAGAGAGAGAGAGAGAGAGAGAGAGACTGACTCTATGTGCATGAAGGTGCCTGTGGAGGTCAGATGAAGATGTTAGATTTCTTTCAACAGGAATTACAGGTGGTTGTGAGCTGTCGTGTGTGTGTGTGTGTGTGTGTGTGTGTGTGTGTGTTGAAAATGGAAGAGCAGCAGCAAGTGCTCTTACCTGCTGAGACAGCCTTCCATAGCGCTGTTAGCATTTTTGCCTTTCACAATTTAGGGTGGATAAGAAAGAAGTTCTAGGACCGACAAATGACTCAACACAGAAAGAATTAATTAGTTGTTAGCTAGTTTTGAATGAGTCGAGGGGGGGTCTGGGGTGGGGAGTATGAGGGGCACTGGAGACAGTGCCTGACCCAGATCACTGCCCTGGTTCTGCAGCTCTGTGTGGCTCTCCTGGTCTTTTGGTATTGGAGATGGCAAATGGTCATATTTCTGCAAGTCACGGGCCTGTCCTGCTATGGAAGCAGAGAATGGATGTGTTACATTGGTGAAATTCCTTCTCATGGATGGGGCAGTCTTCCTGAGGAAGCAAAGAGGATCCTGGGCTTTAGCTCTTTTTTTTACAAGTAGTTGAAACAGAAAGCAAGCTGTCTGGCTAGAAGCTCCTGGGATCTCAGAGGGCATGACCTCAGTGGAGGGAAATTGTGCCATAAGAGTCCATGGTCAGGGCTTTCCAGGAGGCCTGGAAGGCCCAGGCAGCACCTGCCTCTTTTCAGTGACTTGGTTAAGAAATCTACATAGGGTGAATGGTAGATAGTCAGCCTGTTTATGTGCCTTATTCCTCAAAATACAGGCCCATTTCTTTGCCCGTCTGGAGGGTCTTCATGCCTGTATTTAAGGCATGAAAACAAACATGTGTCATGGTCAAGTCTGCTCCCAGGAGACCCTAACCATAGTGCATGGCTCTAGGGCCACTCAGAATGCAGGCTGGGCTTCTGTAGGTGGCAGAGCTGGCCCCACACTCTCTTCCTGTGGCAAGCCTGTGGAGGAGGCGGAGCTGGCATTTTCAGACCCCGGTTAGAGCGCAATTCAAAGCTTTGTGCTATTATTTAAGGTTGTTATGTGGCCACACAGAGCACTCCGTGCTGCATTCTCCTCAGCTCTCCCTGTACTCCAGAAGTGGTTCTCTCAGGAGTTGAGACCATGAAAAGCCACAGGACTTCTCCTTCAGTGGTACTTCTTTCTATCAGTAAACACCCGTGGGACCACTGCTGCCCGGTGCTCAAGTCACTCCTGGAACTGGACAGCACTGTTCTTATAACAATGTACAGCAACCAGAGACTGAATTGACTCTGTGCAGGGTGTACATCCATCCCCAACCTGTTCCAAGGCTCACTTCCTCCTAGAATAATCAGACTGTCCTCTGAGGCCCTGGTATGGATGCCCTTTATCCTGAGGTGCCAGAGCCTGTGCTGTGGCCCCTTCCTCCCTTCATCCCCTGAAATCTGTAGCCCAGACTGCTCCCTGGTAATGTAATCAGGATGGACAGCCACTTAAAATATATCAATCCTCTGACAGTTCTACCCTCTGGGCTTCATCCCTGTCCATCTTTGTGGAATGCTGTAGACACCATCATCCCCAAGACTTTCCTCCGATCCCTTTGATTTTCTAGGCAGAAATTAAGGTTTTGTTTTGACTTAATTGCTGCCCATCACCACTGCCCCCGCAAAAGGTTAGTGTGGTAGCTCATGGTCTGTAGCCCTAGTGCAGATAAAAGATAGAAGGATCCCTGGGCTCCACTGTCTAGCCAAAAAATTAGTGTGTTCTGGATTCATTAAAGATACTATATCACAAAAAATAAGGTAGAGAGGGATAGCGATACACCTGTGCATCTCTGGCCTCCACATGTACTTGCAGACACATACACACAAACATGCATAGCTGACACACAGTAAGATTTAAAATATGACAAATTGAAATTCATTCTACTTTGCTGTACAAAGCCCCTCATTTGGAAAATGATCCAGCAGCTCACCAAAGAAAGAATTATAGAGTGAGACCATCATCTTTTGCAAACTCTAATGAGTGAATGGATCTGAATAACATTACAGATGTCTAGAGACATCCCCACAAAGAGCCAACCAGATCTGATGTGCTGGTGTGGTGAGGTGGCTGAGCATAGCTCAGTGATAGAGTACTTGCCTAGCATATGTCAGGCCTGTGTTGGATCCCTAGTGTAGGAATCCCCAACACTGTGCACCTTCTAATGGAAGGAATGTCACTGTATTGGAAGTGTCTTGCCCAAACAGCCACACGTAAATCAGATTCTACAAATGTGCATACCAATTTCCAGGAACTTAGAGAAATGGGAACATATTAGGTGATACCTTGAGGGTATAATCAGCAAATCCAGACTGCAGGGTCATTGACTGAGTGTCTGATAATGTTCAGGAGTTAAATCACTGTGAAAGGGATGATGTCGGTATAGAGATACAGTCTAAAAACCTGATCTTTTGGTGATTATAACAGAAAATTTATGGATAAAATAATTTGGGGCACAAGCTGGGGGAACTGGGGTTAGGGGTGGGGTAGGATTTGGGCAAAACAAAACTGGCTGTAAATTCAGAATTGTGGAATTTAAGTGATAGAGGTTTATTAAATAATAATAATATATATTTTTAAATTTTGACTCTGGGTCTTTTTGCATATTCCAGGCTGGCCTGGAAATGACACCCCTCCTGCCTCAACTTCCCCTCCTGGCCTAGAAATAGCACCCCTCCTGCCTCAACTTCCCCTCCTGGCCTGGAAATAACACCCCTCCTGCCTCAACCTCTCCTCTCCTAGGGGATATTTGAAAATGTGCAACTAATTGGGTCTGGTTAGTTCTGACCTGTAATCTTAGTTCCTGTGGCAGGAGAATAAGTTCTTGGTTTGTCTGAGCTACAGAGTGAGTTCAAGGCCAGCTTAAGCAATTTAATGAGAAGGAGTGTATCACTCGGTGGCGAAGAGGTTGCTTGACATTGTGAAGGCATGAAAAACCAAAGCAAAACAAAACCAAATGAAAAGCTAATGCAGGCATCACGTTCCTGCCATGGAGTCAGAGAGGGCATGTGTGAAGGACTTATATTCAGAGGGCGTGGCCACTAACTGAGCTTCAGTCAGGTGAAGAGAAGATGATGTGCAAATGGAGTCTGAGTTCTTCTGCCCTCACCTGTGAGCTACCAGCAAAGTGGCCTGACATGACCCAGGTTCCCACAGAGCCAAGTCCTGACTGCAGGGGAACTGCCCTAGGGAGTTAAGAGATGTTCTCAGCCCAGCTGGGAAGATTGTCTGCCTATCCTTAATGATCTGCTCAGTGTTCCAATGTCACCTACTCTGTGAATCTTTCTGGGTCCCCCCAGGCAGAAGCAGTCATTCTTCCGCTGGCCTCTCCAGGGCCAGCACTGGCCTCCTTCCCTGACAGAGTGTGCTCAGCCTTTCCCTTGTGTCCCTGGCTCCACATAGGGGCTTCAGCCCCCCTCATGACAGAAGCCTTTTCATTATGTAACACATCTCCTGACAAAGCTCGGCCATACGTTAAAGCAGAGTGTGAACAGGTACATATGCTGTTGGATAGCTTGACCATCATGGGGTGTGATACTTTCTATCTTCACTGATGACCATCTAAGGCCCCATCAGAAAAGAGACCTGTTTCCATGGTCACCTGGGCTGCTGTCTTCCAAATACTCTTCTTGGAATCAAGGACATCAGGACTCAGGTCAGAGAAGGACCTGAGCCCACCCTACCTTGGGATCCTATGAAAAGAGCTACAATGGAGCAAACTCCAGCAAGGTTGACGTTCCTGCTGGGAAGCAGGAGACCGGAGGTCCAGGTCCCTCTCTGCTTAGGTTTGGGGAATCGGGGCTGTTTCCCATGCTGTCCCATTGTTGCTACTGAGACCAGGTGGACACCTGGGAGCGGGTTGTTCACATCTCAGCCCGTGTAATCCCACCTTGTTCAGCTCCCATGGCCTCACCTGGTCTCGGTATTGCATTTGCTTTGGAAATCGGTTTTCAGTGGGAGATGTGCAGCCAGCATGCTGCTGGAAACTGACTCAGTAAATGGAGACATGGAGTGGAGCCAAAGTGGGCTTTGCAGACATGGATTTTAAGAGTCCCGGCCGGCCTCATTCCCTCTGCAGGAGATCAGGGTCCATCAAAGACTGCTGAGGGCTGATGGGACAAGGAGGTGCCAGGGGAGGGGGAGGTGGCAGTGTGCACTTATCCTTCAGCTTAGGACAGAAGACAGAAGGAAACCTTAGGACACATGTGTTGCTCTGAGTCAGGAGCCCATCTGCCTCTGCTCAGGCTAGCTGTGTGACATCAGACAGGCCCCACAGTCTGAAGTAGATTCTGCTGAAGTCACTTCTAACTGTGCACGTTCGAGCATGTGTATGCATGCATGCGTGCGTGTATGTGTGCATGTGTGATGTGTGTGCCTGCATGTGGAGGCCAGAGATTGACATTGGGTGTCTTTAATAATTTTAATAAAATTAGTTTGTCTCAATGAACCAGAAAGTCACCAAGTGGTGGTCAAACCATCAAAGCTATACACCTTGAAATTCTGCACCAGAGAGAAAAGTGGAGGTCCTTGACTAAACCCTCTCCTTGAAATCACCTGGCACCCAGTCACAGATCCTGTGCAGTGTTGCCTGTGGGCACAGTCTCTGGGGCACTGGGCATTTGCAAAACCATTGAGCACCTAGGATTACATGCCCAGGACTCCTGAGATACAGCCTGAGTCCATTTAGTCCAATCCCCTTCGACCTCCAAGCTGGAGATGGAGGAGCACGGTCACGGGCTTATCATGGAACAGTGCAAGATCACAGCTCTGTTCTTGACAGCCTGTTCCGAGTTCTCTAGACAGAGCAGCCAGCCTTGCCTGTCTCCTCCAGTGATTCGAAACTCCGGGGAGGAGACATCGAGGGATTTATCTTTAATGAAGCCGACAGATGAGAGAGGGAACTGCTGGATATGAGGAGGGATCAGGTGTTTCATCCATGTCATGAAGTTGCATGCCCCCTGAGGAAAAAGTGGCGTCTGAATCCAGATACTTTGGTAAATAAAACAGGGAACCTAACTCATCCAAGGTTCCGAATGTACCCAGGCTATAGACAGTTGAGGACAGATGGCTGATGCTGAGCTACTGAGGAAGTGAGCTGTAGGCCTATGTAGCTGTTATTTTAGAAGGCAGCCTGACAATTTATCCCCGGGAGGCATGCCTCTTTATATCAAAGAGCAGCTAGCTAGCTTTTTCTCTAAAAATCACTGGGGCAGCTGACTCACAGGACATTTTTTTTCCCCAATGTGCTTGCATGTGGGTGCCATATGTAAAATCATTCTTGGCTATATTTTATTGTTTTGTGTGCATGGGTATTTTGCCTACATGTATGTGTGTGTATAATATGAATGCCCTCACAGGACAGAAAAAGCTATCCAGGTATCCCCCAGAACTGGAGTTAAAGATAGTTGTAAGCCTTCTTATGGGCACTGGGAATCGAACCCAGGTCCTCTGGGAGAACATCCAGTGCCTTAACTGTTAAGCCATTGCTTCAACCCCAGAACCTATCTCTTAAGCACTCAGTTTAAGTCTCCAGTGCTCTTGCAGTTGTCATGGAAATAATAGATCATGAAAAGTGGAGAGGCTAGGGCCCCTCCCTGTTTTATATCCTGGCTCCACCCCCATATGGTCAGTGATCTCAAGCATATTCTGATGTTCACTTTCTCCTGAAATGGGGGTCAAGGCAATGTCAGGATCACCTGGCCTCCCTATGTTAGACAAAGTCCTCCATGGAGGACAGCACAATGCCTCACACAGAGGTGGTGGCCTGCTGTTGAAACCTTTATCTAGTCTTAAATATAGTGTGTGAACCTGGGTCTTCCTAGTAAAGAGTAGCCCTGTAGAGGTCCTTAGGGATCAAGAGAGGTGACAGCAGGGAAGAGTATCATGGATGGGACACAAGGGTGGAGAGCTGGAGGGAGGGGAAGGAGGGCTTTGTCAGGTCCTTGCTGGCTGTACTGCCTGCTTTCCTCATCACTGACAGTACGTGACAGAAGCAACTCTGGGGGGAAGTGTCGGTATTGCCTCAGTTCCAGGGGATGTCAGTCCATCATGGCGGGAAGGCACAGTGGCCAGAGTGGTTGCATGAGGACTCTAAGGTGGAAGATTAGGACACAGAGAGTCCAGGCCAGGCAGAGATGTGTTATATTTGCTTATGTTGCATTTGTTTAATTATGTAAGGATGTATGTTCAATTATGTAAAGATGTGTTACATTTGTTTTACTTTGCCTGCCTAAGGTACCTGATTGGTCTAATAAAAAGATAAGCAGCCAATAGCTATGTAGAAAGGGAATAAGTGGGGCTGGTGGGCAGAAAGAATAAATAGGAGGGGAAATTTAGGCTTGAGGGAGGAAAAGAGAAGGTAGAGGGAACAGGTGACATGTCCAGGGCAAGAAGCCAGGCAGCTTCCAGACAGACAGACAGACAGACAGACAGACAGACATAAGAGGCAGAGAAAGTAAGATACACAGAAGGAAAGAAAAGTAAAAAGCACCAAGGCAAAAGGTAGATAAAGAGAAAAAGGTTAATTGATGTTAAAAGAGCAAGCCAGAAACAAGCCTAAGCTAGGATGAGCATTCATTCCTAACTAATAAGAAGTCTCAGTGTTATGATTAGGAGCTGGTTAGTGGCCCAATAGAAAAAGCCTGGTATAACCACCTTTCAGGACCACCACCCTACAGTCCACTTCTGTTAGCAGGACCACAGTCTAAAGGTTCCCAGACAGCATCATCTGTTAAGGATCAAGTGTTCAGACATCTCACAGTCAAACTGTAGCAATTACCACTTTGCCCCTACCTGGTAGGTTTTAGGACATCTTTAGGGGGGATACTCTGGGAGAAGTTTCTAAGGCATAGGGCCTCCTGAGATTGTTTGTGTCCTGTTTGGTTGCCATAGTGATAGTTCCCGCCTGGTCCTCTATACATGTGATATAATTAAGGCCATAGCTTGTGAAACTTTTGTAACCCCTGTACCCTTAGCTCCCCTTTTGGGCCTCTCTGAGAGCAGGTTTTCTGGATGTGTGCCATCATTCTGAAGGATCTGTGATGGAGTTTAGGATGTGTCATTGTGTTGCTTACATGTTCAACAGGCACCAGAGCGGTGCTCCTCAGTAAGAATGGCAAAAGCACCCTGAGCAGTAGTCTTGGGGTTGGACTAGAAAGCAGTCTGTGCTGGATGACTGTTGTGGGATCAGCTGGGACCAGTCTGCCTTCTGTGCAAGGCACTCGGTGTTCCCTCTCCTCATCTGTGATGATGCCTCTTCTGCTACTAATATTATCCCTTCAGAGAAGATGTTCTAGTCCACCCACACTTGGACACTCCTTTACTGATTATGCCCCAAATCCTCAGATCTAGTGTCTTTCTTGATTAAATCTTGATCAGAATTCTAAGCAAGTAAACTGGGAGGGGGCAAAAAGGAGGTCTTCCTTTTTGCCATGGTCTCTGGAGTAGCCCCAGAAAAAGCATCAGTGGAGTCCAAATTTCGAAAGATTTCTGAACCCAGAATTGTCTTAGTTATCAGCAGCTGCAGATGCCTCCCTAGAACTGACTCCTAGAAGCAGCTCGGTATGCCTTGCCATTCCTGGAGAACTTTGCTATTTAGCTGTATAGTCACTGTCAAAGTCCTCACAGTTTCTGGAGGAAGGATGCTCCAGTGCTTTGGCATTCATGGCCTATGTGGTCCAAGTCAACTGGTCTACCTCAGTGCATTCCACTTTTCCTGGCAAGAAGCTTCTAGAAAGTTCTTCTAACTCAGATGATTTCACATACTCTTGTCTGTGGATGGATTAGCAGTGGGATGGGACCTTTGTGGGTGATAGATTTTAGAAGCCAGAACTTAAGTCTCTGGGGTGCACGGACACATGTCCATTCTGTTTATAAACACATCCTGATGTGTCCATTTTTTATGCTCTAGATCTCTTCTAATCAAAGGAAAGTTCTTCCCAAACATTGAAAACTTTGGTGGTTTTGCCAGTGACCTTCTCCTTCTGTGTCTTTCTAGTGGAGTCATAGAGGGGCATTTTCCTTCCTTCACTTGCTCATGGCCCATTAGAGGCAAGAACTGTTCCATTATCTGAGCCCTGATGAGCTCACTAGCTGGAAAGAGAAGGGCCTGTGGGGGCGATTTAATTTCTAACTCAATGGCCCAGTTATTCTAGTGGGCTTTAGTTTAGACCCCAGGGTCCACAGAGGTGGGTGTACTACGAAAATCAGAGGTATGTGTGGAAGAGCCGAGGCAGTCTAGGGAGGAGGAGCAGGAGGAACGGGGGTGGGGAGTGTGGAGAAGCCCCACTTCATTAGCAAAGCAGAATATTGCTGTTTTCACTCCTACTGACCCAGGCTCAGCCACAGTTCCTGTATGCTTCGTGGTCTGCAGCTTCAGGGGCTTAATCAGACTCTCCAGCTTTTAGACCTAATTCAAAATGTTCTGCAGGAAAAGTTCGGTTTGCCCGTAGGTAGCACGGTGGCCTACTTGTACATGGTAATAGGTGTTTCAGTCTGCTGCTACAAGTACCAGCTAGCTGAGGGCATGTCTTAGGACAGCCCTTAGACAGAACAGGCCTGAGCCAATGTGTCTTGCCAAATGTGTTTCTCATTGCTCACTTGTTTACGCCTGTACTAATTTATCCCGTCTACCTATATACACCCCTTCCATAGGTTTCCACTATAGGCTCCAGATTTCTGAACACAGAACTGTCCTGTCTCTCTCCCAAGGTCAAAGCACCTATTCACTTGAGGCCTCTCTTTCCTGTTTGTCCTTTTCCAGCTTCACTGGGGTGTGTTCAACTGTATTCTAGTCACAGCTGGACTGCCGGGCTCCGCTTCACCTTCCTGTTCGTCTGTATTACTTTCCCTTCAGTCATGGTTTTTAACCCACACAGACTTCCTCTGGCTGCTTGAGCATACGTCATCCTTTTCTGCCCCAGGATTCTTGCATTTGCATTTGGATCTTCTACTGGGAACAGCATTTATTTTCCTTACCCTTTTCACAGCTGTTTCTGTCTTTGGGTCTGGCATAAACGCCTCAATTTCAGAAGCCTGTGCGTCAGTTAGAGTCTACAGAGAACACAGCCAGTAAGGCACACATCTACCTGCTTCTATCTCTATTGTCCATCTACCTGTGAGATGTCCATTTCATTCCGTTAAGCCAGGAGACATGTACTTTGGGCATGATATTCCCATACTTGGCTATCATCTCCTTCTCAGCCCTGCTCCCTATAGGTCCCTTTTGTTTCCTTAGTCAATTTCTACTTGCTACTTTAGTGCTATCTGATCATATACAATCTCATGTATCAGTATACAATTTACAATATTTATCTTTCTGAGACATTCATGATGTCTTATATGATCTATATTCACTTATATGGTCTATAGTTATATCCATTTCCTGAAAATGATACATTTTTTTTTCTTATAGCTAAACAATTCCAGTGTGTGTGTGCATGCATTTTCTGTGTCTATTCCTCTCTTATTGGACAACTGGGTTGGCTCTGGGACTTAGCTGTTGGGAACAGCGCTGCAGTAAACCCTGATGTGCAAATGTCTCTGATGTGCTGACTCAGAGGCTTTCAGGTAAATACTGAAGGATGATTTACATTTGTTCAAAACTGCTTGGTTAAAAGTGCTTGGTGAAGGAGGGATGATGAATGGAAAGTATGGAAGAAAGAACCTCCTCCCCTCCACACACATAAACACATACTGCAGGATGTAGATGTTCCTTCTCAGGTTTCCATGTCACTGAAAACATCACCTTCCCTGAAGACACGCCCATGGTAGTCAAACTCCTGCTCAGTCCAATTTCTCTTTCTCAGTTTAATTGTCATTTGTATTAATTTAAAAACTCTCTTCTGTGTGGTGGTTAGTGATGGTCAATGTGAAAGGATTTCAACTCACTGAGGTGTAGGCCCAACCCTAGGTATGTCTGGAGGGGTGTGTGTGTGTGTGTGTGTGTGTGTGTGTGTGTGTGTGCACGTGTGCTTGAGCATGCTGCCAGAAGCCAGTATAAGAGTATCTACCTCCATCCCTTTCTACTTTACCTCACTGAACTTGAAGCAATCTGTTGGCTGCACTGTCTTGCCATAGATCCAGGATCCTCTAATCTCTTATCTCCACAGCCCTAGATCATAGCACATGCAACTACACATAGGTGCTGGGGATTTGAACTTATGTTCTCATGTTTGTGCGCTAAGCACTTGGGTGACAGAGCCATCTCTCCAGGCCTGTGAAGGCATTTTCAGAGACAATTTATGTGGAAAGACCCATCTTGAGGTGGGTGGCATTCCCTCATGGGCTGGCAGTCCAGACATAATAAAGGGGAGACTGTAGAAATCCCAATACCAAGAGCTTCTTTTTGTGTTTCCTGGTCCTTGTTAAACAAACAGGGAATTTTTCTCACATCTTCTCTGCTCAGAAGAGCCCAGATTTACCTTTATTCCTTTAAGATGCTTATGGTAGGTATTTTATCATAGGCATATAAAAATAACGCTCTTTGGGGCACCTATGCTCCCCAGTTTTGGAGACTCCTGTCTCCTCTGATTACTTGCTTTCTTTCCTCTGCTTTTCTTCTGACAGAGTTCAATGAGTCACCTAATTTGTGGGCTGGATTGTACCTTCCCAGAAGCCATATGTTGAAGTCCTAATCTTCCATACCTTAGATATAGTTGAAAGACCCTTAAAGAATGTGATTGAGTTACTATAAATAAGTTATAAATAAATTATACAGTAAGTCACTAGGCTGGGACCACACCCCGACTCACGGTGTCCTTACACGGAGATTAGAACGCAGACACGCATACCAAGGGGACCAAGCAAGGACCCAAAGAAGATGATATGTATAGGCCAATGAGAAAGTCCTCAACCTCACTGACATCTTAATCAGAGATTTCTAGCATTCAGAGGTTATAGGACAAACATACTGTTCAAACAACCCTAATACATGTGCTTTCAAATCTGTTTAAATTTCATCTAGTCAAGGGAGCCTTCTTTGACTTGCTCCTCCACCATCGTATCCCCCTCACCCCCCCCATTCCCCGTCCCCTGTCCATTCTTTCTGTGCTCTTGGTTTACCAGGCAGCCTTTCTCCACTGTATTTCTTCCAAGCCTGAAGTTCTTGTGAATGTAGAATCTTGAATTTGTGGTGTTGAAGGTTGTACTGCTGGTGCCTCATACCTGGCCTGGTATCTGGAAGAATTTGTTGTGTATTCAGCAGAATAAGCAAGTGAACACATTTGAAAATACTGCAGGAGGATCCCCTGAGCTAGAGGACCACTCCATGCAAACGGCCTTCACTGCAGAAGGCAAGAGCAGCTGGAGGGCATGAGGAGGCAGTAAGACCCCAGCTCCTCCATCTTGTACTATAGCTTTTTGGGAGTAAATGGAAGGCAGGGTTTTAAAGATTACTAAAGGGAATGGTAGTGTGGATTCTAATGTCCTGTCTTCCGTCAGGTGACTAAAGAGATCAGGTGTTAATGGAGGCAGAGTCTGGAGAGACTGACAAGAAGACAGATCGTGCCAAGGACAGTCACCTTTACCCATAGCTCATGTTCCCCGGAGTCTTGGTGGATACTGAGGTCTGACAGGCTACTCTTGTCTGGTGCCTACTGAATGAGGGAAAGGCGAACGGGGAATTCAGAGATTGCCACAGGTACCTCAGGGGAAGTCTGCAGAGAGCAGAGAGCAGATCTTCCTGTTCGTCATCCTTTTATGTGGAGGAACATCACACTTCTCAGAACAGGAAGAGAAACAGTTCTTCGGTCCTCCTTGACCTGCTCTCTGGTTGTCTCTTACTCTTCTACTGCTCCTCTGGATCTCATATTTTGCACTTCCTTTTCAGATGGAAAGCCTGCTGGATAGATGCTGGTCAGTCTCACAGATATCTGCATGCATGATGACTCAATTCCTGTTTTTGGGAAACTGGTTGGGGACTCTGAAGTGGCCTGGGTTTTCTGCATGCAGCTGTTTGTGAAGTGGTCCTTATTGTACATATTCTTGTGGACTGAAAGAAGAAAGTAGTTGTGGAGAGGGGAATGACAGGGTGGAGTAGGGAGGGTGTGTAGTGAGGATGTGGACAGGGAAGAGACTGAGAAGGGATGGGTTTTGGGAGATTCGCTGTCATAGAAATTTCCTTAGGCCTTTGATAGAGATTTCCTTGGTTCTTTATCGCCTTTTTCTTCATCATAGATGCTTTTCTTTTATCTATTAAGTTGTTATTATTATTATTATTATTATTATTATTATTATTATTAAACCCATAGGTTTTGATGCTGGTGGTACAAAAGTCTTTTTGCCCACAGATTGATAAGAAGCCAGGAATGTTAAACATGTAGGGGCTTCTCCCCAATGGAGGAGATAAAACACCGGTTTCTCCACCCAGAATGCTGGGAATGGATATTGTTAATGACCTAGTGACCTTTCTGCTATCTCTGGAGGCAGACTTCCCCCACCTTTTGCTAGAAGGGCAGATTTCATTCAAATCCCCCATATGTTCATCCCAGACTCTCCTTGCCCAGACCTTCCTTTATCTTTAGCCCCCAGTTAATAGGACTCATCCTTAGTGGGGATGTCACATGTACTTTATGGCCCGCTGACCTCTATGCTGTCTCAGTCAGAGACCACACTAGATTCTAGTCCCTTTAGCCATAGGATCCACCCTCATGGCCACATGTGCTTTGCAAAGGAGTTTCTAACTGTTTACACCTTCAGCTTTATTATATACCTGGAATGGGAATGATTGCTTCCTGGAAGCTTTGCCCCAGATTGCGCTGTTTTAAGTATGCTGACCATGAAACTCTTGGCATTGACTTCCCAAGTCTGATCCAGGCTGGTTAAGCCCATCTGAGCTGAGCTTGGCTTGCTTTCCTGCCCTGCCAACTGCAAGGCTCCCTTCACTTCATTATGAGTTTTCATGACTGATTGTCTATATACTGATATGTTATATGTGTCATTGTGCACATGGGCTAACTCCTGTCCATATGTACCCCATTGCCCTCCCTTAATGCTTAGCCTGCCTTTCTCTTGGACCCTCTGTACCCTCCAGTCTCCCTTCTTCTCTCCTCTCTCTCTCTCTCTCTCTCTCTCTCTCTCTCTCTCTCACACACACACACACACACACACACACACACACACACACGGAAGGTTATGATGCCCTCTTTCAGCTAGCCTGGTTTGAGTTGATCTCTCCTGAATGAGGCCAGACTCCCTTGCATGCTAGCCCTCCTCCCTCTTACCGCCTGCCCTCACCCTCCTTCCCTACCATTCCTTCCTAGATTGAAGTGCCCTGTGCTAGGACAGAGTACCAGGCCGCAGACAGTTGTGGCCAGAGTTGGGCTTCTTCTAGAGCTCTGGCATTAGCTTCCAGGAAAGCCGCCTCCACTGTCTGTCTGGCCTGGTCTCACTGGTTTCCTGGAAGGCCTCTCCTGAACCTGCTCATCTTCCTTGAGCCCATCAGTGCACTGTTCTTGTGTTCCCAAGTGTAATACCATTGCCTTCACAATGGAACCAAGCAAGCACTGGCTTTTATACAGAGCCATTCAGTGTCACCTACGTTTTCCTATGTAAGGCTTTCCCCTAACAGATCCTAAAGGAGATATTTAATCCCACAGAAGGTTCCATTGTCCTCACCAGGTACAAGTGACTCAGCATGCGTGCATATCCACCTTCTACATCGGACTGAACCACAGTGGTGCAGCATTAATGAAAGAGGGGGACAATAAAGCTCTTTAAAATATTTTCTTTGATCAGAATTTCTCAGTCCTGTATTTCGTGTGTGTTAATCCTTCTGGAAGAG
The DNA here is from genome assembly GCA_004025045.1 of Sigmodon hispidus. Classification (NCBI taxonomy): domain Eukaryota; kingdom Metazoa; phylum Chordata; class Mammalia; order Rodentia; family Cricetidae; genus Sigmodon; species Sigmodon hispidus. The sequence continues at coordinate 14,179 of PVIH01001428.1, forward strand.
AGACGCTACAGTAATGACTAAAGCATGCTGAGTTTAGCCTCGCTTTATTGAAAATGGTTTTTTAAAGGAGTTTAAATTGAACAGCAGCATCAGCTGGCCTCGCTTTAATTACAGTCTTCCGTTTCTATTGCTAGTTGTATCAAGCTCAGGAGAGTCATGGGGGTACAGGAAGGGCGGGGACAGGCAGTCTTTCTCAGATGATAAAGATATGGATGGATGTGGTTTCTTTTCTTTCTTTCCTTTTTTTTTTTTTTTTTTTTTTTTTATAAGCCTACATTTACCATACAGGGTGAGCAGCTGTGTTTCCAGAGGTGAAAATCCATCCTCTGTGTGCTTTCCGCCATGACAAACTTTCTCTGGTCTCTGTTGTTTGTTCTCCTGTCCTCCTATGTCCGCTGCTGGCCTGCTGAGTTAGGACAATCAAAGTGCCTCACAAATGGAACAGTCAGATTTGCCAGCACCTGATGACTTCAGCTGGTCGCAGGGCTATGTGTTGTTAGATTCTACCGACACCCCCTCCTCGTGCTCTGTGCCACTGGTCACAGGCCTCTCTGCTTGGGATGGTCAGCTTCCAGGGATGTTAGGATTCATCCCCTGCATATTCACCATCCCCTATGTAGTATTAGGTTTCTGGCCTGGACTTTCAGGCCTAGACCAGAGGTTTGACCAGCAGTCCGGCAGTCCAACAGACCCACAGGGACACACAGACATTAATTTTACTCTGATTGACCTAGGGCCCAGGTGTATAACTTGCTAACTCCTTTATCTTAAACTAACGCATAATTCTTATCCTATTCAACCATGAGGCTGGGTACCTTTCCTCAGCAGCATTTCAACTTCTTTTCTATGCGTCTCCTGGAATCTCTGTGGTGTCTGCTCTGCTCTGAGATGTTCCCAGAGTTTTCTTAGTCTGGTAGCCCCACCCACATTTCTTGTCTGCCTTTGGGCAATCAGCATTTTTATTAAACCAATAGGCGGGACAATTATTTACAAACTACCAACATAATTCTACTACACTTTACCCTCTGTTCCCAGCACTGGTAGCAGCCCTCCCCCCTCCCCCCTCTCTCTCTCTACACGCACACACACACACACACACACACACACACACACACACACACACACATATATATTATCTGGTACCATCTTAGGAATAATTTAAGACTGTCCCTTTGCACATATTGCTGGTGAGCAGAGCAGCACAGACCTTATTGGGAGAAAGGCACAGATTTCATCACAGCAAGCTACTTGGAGACCTACTTGAGATATTTTACTTTTCTGTCATTCTTCCCGGGACTGTTTCTGTATTTTCCTGTCCCCTGGAAGTACCCAACCCAGGTGGCTTGTCCTCTCCTTTTTCAGGAAGAACAAAATGCTTCCCCAGTGTCTCCTTTTTAAAACAAAAACAAGCAAGCAAACAAACAAACAGACAAACAAATCCTCATCAGACCTCCATGTGGGGTACAGGAAATCAAAGGTTGGGTTCACTAGACTAGCTTTTTGTAAAAGGCAATTCCATGACCTTTTTAAAATATATTGCTATAGTTATGTCAGTCACTATAAGTGATAAATCACAGTTCTTATGCCTGGCATGGTGGTTCATACTTGACATTCTAGAACTCGGGAGGCAGCAGGTGGTGGTGGTGATGGCAGCGGCAGCAGAGGTGCACATTTTTAATACCAGCACTCGGGAGGCAGAGGCACCTAGGTAGATCTCTGAGTTCAAGGCAAGCCTGGTCTACAGATTGAGTTCCAGGACAGCCAAGAATATTCAGAGAAACCTTGTTTTAGGAAAAAAACCAACCAACCAACCAGTGTATCGCTTAGGAGACTTAAGGGAGAAGGGTCAGTCTGGGCTACACAGTAAGGTCATAACTCAAAAGCAACAAACAAACCGAAACCTAAAAACAAACAAACAAACAAAAACCCTAGGACTCAGGGTGTGTCTGAACACAGACACAGATTTCTTCAGAAGAGGTTTCTCTGTCACAGACTGTAGTGGGATTGTGTTCTATAACACTGAATAATTGTTCTGCCTACTAGTTTAATAAAAATGCTGACTGGCTGAAGGCAGACAGGAAGTGTAGGTAGAGCTACCAGACTGGGAAAATCTCAGAGCAGAGCAGACTGGCCAGACACAGACACCACAGGGATGCAACAGAGACATGATGAGGAGACGGCAGCAGACACAGAGGAAAGAAGCTGAAATGCTGCTCTGAGAAAAGGTACCGAGCCTCATGGCGAAACAAGATGGGCTGAGTTCAGATGAAGGAGCTAGTAAGTCATATGCCTGGGCCCTAGGTCGATCAGCGTAAAAAAATAATGTGCCTGTGTGATTATTTGGGCCTAAGCAGCAGTGGGGCTGAGAGTGGGTCCAAACCTCTGGACTAGACCAGAAAGTTCAGGCCAGAAACCTCATACAACAGAAGAGAAATGTTAAATAATATTTTGTTCTTCATTATTGGGGTTTTAATTGGTGGTTGTAAATGTCATGTCACATTTAACATCTATTTAATATCCTTTTCCTTTGGGTTTCCATACTATGTTGGACATTAATTATTTCAGCAAATTTCTCTCATCCTTCTCTGGATACTGAGCCTGCTGAGGAAAGCTGGCTGAGCATGAAGGTCCCTGGTAGAAAGTAAGAGGGGTTTTTGACTCACATCCAGGTCTAACCCACTTGCTTCCCACATAGCTTCAAAGTCTGCGCAGTGCTCTCTAGAAATAGTCCATGATAACCCAATGCATAAAATCTTCCAATATGACATCCCTTGAATTTTGAGATTTTACTTCTTTCCATTTTTCTGTGTATTAGCTAAGCCAGGCATTAACCTATCCCAAAGATTTCCTTATAACGCCATTAGTGGAATGATCTTTGATGCAAATCCTCACATTGTTAGCCTCTAGAGATCTCCAGAGACTTGGGAAGTAATAACTGGACAATCCCCCTTTCTCACATCCCCATTACACCCATGGAGGGACAGATTCTTGTTCTGTTGCTGTTTCTTATAACACAACACCACAGACTGAGAAAGTTACCAAGAGGATATTTCAGCTCATTCTTCAAGTCTGAAGTAGATGCAAATCCTCCTGATGGCAGAACCCTGAGATCTTTCAGAGCACCTAGTGGTAAAAAGCAAACTCTCTTCTCTCTCTCTCTCTCTCTCTCTCTCTCTCTCTCTCTCTTCTTCCCTCCCTCTGTCCCTCTCTCTTTCTCTCCCTCTCTGTGTACACACACGAGGGTGTACATGTGTATTTCCACCCTGTTGATGCCTCACAGTGGGTATTTAATTACAAGAGTTTCAAAGGGCACAAAGTGTATTTAATTGAGGGCAGAGAGCAACTTTGGCTCTGAAACTGTGGCATTCTGATCACCCATGCTCTGTTTCCTGTTCGGTTCAGCCGGAAGCTAGCTGCGCTTTTCCCTGCTTTTCTGCAGCTGGGTGGAGTAGTCAGAGTGGAGTGCCATAATCACCAACCAGGGTTCCACTCTGTGGCCAGAATGATGGCCAGATGCACACCGAGCTGACAGGCCTAGGAATCACCAGGAGATGAGCATCGGGGCATGCTGGTGGGGATTATCTGGTTAGGTGAATTGATGTGGGAAGACCCTTGCTAACTGTGGCTGAGAACCCTGGACTGTATGCAAGGGGGAAAGTCACTGAGCTCAGCATTCAATATTGTTTCTTCCTGTGGTGTGATGGGACCAGCTCCTGTCGCCCTCCATCACAGACTCGTCCTTGAACCTAGCCAGAATAAAGTCTCTCCCTTAAGTGGCTTTTGTCAGGATACTTTTCTCAGAGCCACAGGAAAGTTACAATGGCAGTTGGGTTGCCATATGGTAGAGTGTGCAGGAGTACATCTCAGTGAGCTGGCCAGTTCTCTAGGCCATGGGGGTGAAGGACAATTCCACACATGTGTATCCAGAATCTCTGGCTTGTCTCAGTAGCCCACATACAGGCTTTCCTGTGTGTTCCCTGGACACTCTTGAGGCCTGTTGTGGGTCATGGGCAATATGCTGCTTAGGTAGGACAAAAAATAAAGTCAGTTGGGACCTGACATCTGGCACAGCTGGAGAGTGCACCCATCTCATGCTTGCACACATCTCTCCTCAGGTCTTAGCAGCAGGAGGGATGGGTTCAAAAGTCACTGTGGGGGTAGCTTTGAGTCTCACTGGTAGATGGTTGAACTGTTCTGCCTGAGGGCCTGATGTGTTTTCAAACTGTTCTGTGTCTTTCTGAGCACTGAAGAGTGTTTGCGGATACAGCTTCAATACCATCCTGTTCAAATGCCGGCAGCACTAACCAAAACTGGCAAATCAGGGGCACTGCCCCTCCCCCAGCTCAGACTGCAGCAAAGGCAGCATCTTCCCCATTTCCTCTCCATTTGCTGCAGGTCCTAACTTTGCTTGTCTCTAAGACCTGACTTTATAACAGGAGTCTCTTTATTCCAAGTTCCGCTGGCTTCTCCTTCCTCCTCCTCCTAACCATCGGGGATCTGGAAGGTCCTCAGGCAGTGCGTGGAGCCTGAGGGTGTTTATTAATAGTGTCAGCTTTTTTCCAAACAAAGCTCCCTTGGTTGAGCCCAGTTTTCGCCCCCCTCTGTCTGACCACAGTTCTCTAACTTTGGAGGCTTTTCACCTTTTCTCTAAGCAGTAAGAGATTTATTTACTATTATTTATAGTATAGTATAAAATATTACTATTCATATTTTGAAATTTTAATTTATTATTTTATGTGTATGGGTGTTTTGCCTGCATGGGTGTCTGTGTATGTGTGTATGGTGCCTATGGAGACCAGAAGATGATGTCAGACCCCGTGAAACTGGAGTTACAGATTTGTTGGGAGCTGCCATGTGGGTTCTGGGAACTGAACCCAGGTCTTCTGGAAGAACAGCTCTCAATTGCTGTCTCTCCAGCATGAGCAGTAAACAATTTAACTTATATTTTCTTAAAAGTCTTTAACAGATCTGTCCTTGCCCTCATGGGCTAAACAGTTGTAACTCTGAGCCACCCATACCATGTGAGAATAACTTTTAATTCCTAGTGTGATGGTATTTGGATCTGGGATCATAGAACAGTAATTGGGTCAGGGTGGTACCTTCATGGATGAAATTAATGCCCTTATAAAAAGAGGCATAGGAGAGATGACCTCTCTGTCCACCACAAGAAGATGAAATCAAAAGGTAGCATTTGTATACCTTGAGTGGCCCTCACCAGAAATCAATTCAGCCCCAGACTTCATTGTGAGTTTCCTAGAGTCCGAGGCTGTGGAATAATATGGTCTGAATGTGCAATGCCCCTGCCCAGCCCCATGTGTTTGAATGCTCTGTCCCTGGTTATAGGTGGTGTTTTGGGAGGCTGTGGAATCTTTAGGGGGTATTGAATGGGGTGTATTGGAGGAAGTGAATTTGGGGTTCGGTTATGCAGTCTTCAGGAGGTTTTCTGATAGAAGTAGGTTGTTGGGGTGGTGGGCTTAGGGGTCAGAACCTCGGTGTGTTTTTGGCTAGACTGCAGGCTGTGCTGCTAGCGCTGGCCGCCTGGCTTTCCTCTCCAAATCAAAGGATAGACCACAATAAACTCTCCTTTAATTTGCCTTAGCTCAAACTCACTGTGAGGAGAATGTAGCTGGTAAAGATGAAGATGTCTGTTGAGTCACCACTCGGTTCTTGTCTTTCTGTTACACTAACCTCACACTTGTCACTGTGACCAAACACCCGAGGGACACATCAAGGAAAGGGATTATTTCTCTGGCCCCGAGGTTTCTGTCCATAGTCCTTGGCTTTGTTGCTTCTGGACCCATGGTGCTACAGAACTTTACAGGGATGGCAGCATGTGGCAGGGGTGCCTCATCCCATCTCATGGCAGACAGGAAGCAAAGGGAGAGGGTGGAGGGAACCGTCCAAGATACAGCCCTAAAGGAAGTATTGCCAGGGACCTGCTTGTCCTGGCCTCCTGGATCTTTCACCCCTTCAAAGTATGGTGGACATTTCATAATAAACCGTAATGAACCTCAACTGCTTACGACATTGTTATTGCCTGAAGCTTTAGTTCCCAGAAGAGGAGGATTCACAATGACCTCCCAGGTAGATTCTAGAACTAAGGTTCCAGCTGTCTAGACCCAGCCCCTCTACCTCTGAACAGCAATTCTGGCCCCAGGAACCTTGCTGTGGACACGGCAACAACCCCAGTAGCAGAGCCCATCTCTGACTGTGGGAACCTCTGTGTGATTCAGCGCATCCCACAGAACCTGAGCTGTCTCCTTGAGTTTTTTAATCTAAGGTTCTGAAGCTAAGACTGGGAGGGGAGAGGCCAATTGATGGTACCTTTTTGTTGTGCTGGCCATTGATGCTGAAGCACAGCCATCTAATCTGAAGATGAGGTTCTCGTCTGGGTTGACTGGAGCTGGGGTTGCAGCTTCATGTACATCTGTGGTGGCTGACCAGCTTGTTCATGTTCCTCCTGAATGAACAGGCAGAGGATGATCAGTGACTTTAAAGTCTTTGGGGATGGAGATAGAAAACAAATCGGACTGTAAAATGTTGTGGATAACAACTAGTATGTTTAAGATGTGTTACATTTGTTTATGCTGTGAAATATTTATTTGATGATGCAAAGCTGTGTTGCATTTCTTTATGTTGCTATTGCTTAATTCTGTGAAGCTGTGTAACTTTGCCTGTTTAAAACACCTGATTGGTCTAATAAAGATCTGAACAGCCAATAGCCTGGCAGGAGAGAGGAGTGGGCAGGGTTGCTAGGCAGAGAATGATAGGAGAAGAAATCTAGGCTGGAGAAGAAGAGGAGGACACCAGGGACATACAGCCAGCCAGCCATATGGCCAGCTGCAGAGTAAGAAGGAAAGAAAGGTATTAGAATAGAAAAAGGTAAAAGCCCACAGGCAAAAGGTAGACAGGGTAATTTAAGAAAAGCTGACTAGAAATAAACCAAGCTAAGGCTGGATGTTCATAAGTAAAAATAAGACTTTATGTATTTATTTGGAATCTGGGTGGTGGATTCCCCCAAAGAGTTAAAAAAAATTAACTACAGTAGATACTTCCCCAAATCCAGTCCTGGCCTGGGAACTTGTGTCCTGTTTCCATTCAGAAGTTGAGAGCTTTGGGAGGGCTGCTAGCAGGATGCTGCCTGGGTTAGCATGCTGCACAGTCCGTCTCCATTCTGCTGCTCATCACAGTTCTTTCCATCTAACCTCTGTCTGACTCCCCCTTGTCTGTTTATGATACTACAGCACAGTTCCTGATACTGGATAGCTCAGGAGGAGAAATATCTTTATATTTTCCCAAACTGGGAAGTTCAGGGTAGAAGGCTGCATCTGGAAGGGCCTTTTGCTTCTCTACCATATGAAAGAAAGGGCAAGAGACCTCACATGAGATGGGCAGAGAGTACTGAGGTCATCTTTGCGAGGAACATGTCCCCATTCCCTGGAGAACACCATTTCTTCATGAACAACCCCTCCCCCACTGTGCCCGTTAAAGATCCCACTTTCCAGGACGGTTGTTGTGTTGTTGAGAGGACACATTCAAACCCTAGCATTCTGCTTTCCACGGGTCCCTTCTCCTGTTCCATCTACAGCCCCAGGTGCCACTGAAAGGTGATAAGCTTCAAGTGTCCAGAGCTATTTTGTAAGCTTTTGGTACTTTGTCCTTGGAGAATAAAGGGGTGGCTCTGGGGACTTTTTGATATATCCCAGATGTCAGGAGTATGTCACCCTGCTTGAGCTTCTCACTGGCAAGGCAGATGGGACATTGTTATGCTGTGTGATGGGCAGTCATTTTGTTAGCAGGGTTGGATTTGGAATCACCTGGGAGACACACCTCTGGGCCTATCTTTATTAAGGACATTTCCAAATGCTTTAAGAGAAGGGAAGACTTGCCCTGAGTGTGGGTGGTACTGTCCCAGGGACTAGATAAAAAGGAGAGACTGAATGATGGGAACTGGGCAGATATCCAGTGTAGCTCTTTCTTTGTGTCTCAGCTTAGTTTTCCATTTGTGGGGCAAAGAGCTGGGTACATGCTGAGCCTCTACACATAAAGAATCTCAGCATCCCAAGGCAGCCTCTGCACTTCTGCCAGACCATCCAATTGTAACAGAGCAAGAAAGAAAGCCACAGGGCCTGACCCGAGCTACAGCTACCACTACCTGCCACCATGACTTCCTGAGCTATCCTCAGCTGGATGCAGAGCCAGGCAAGGACTTAAGTGGAGCTGCCTGAGATGAGGAGGAAGCTGGGCCATGATGATGGACCATAGTTCTGCCAATCAGATTCCAGGGAACAGCTCTAAGCTGCAGGTAGCTACAAGGCCAACAGAGATGGTAAGTGAGTAATGTCTGAAGGTAGTGAAGCCTAAGAGATGGTCAAGCAGCTGCTTCAGTTGCCTGGCTGGGACTCTGTCACTATAGATGGGACTGAGCAGTTGGCATTGCTAGTGGAAAAGCCAGTGTGTGTGTGTGTGTGTGTGTGTGTGTGTGTGTGTGTGTGTGTGTGTGTGTGTAGGCATATCTACCATGGAATATAAATGTGGATCGGAGGACAGTTCTTTAGGGTTGATTCTTTCCTCCTTGCATATCCCCAGGGTAGAACTCAGATTTGCAGGTGCCTTTACCCACCGAGAAATCCCAAAGACCTGTTAACTACCATTAAAACAAACAACAAAATTTTAATTGATTCTTTGTGGATTTTACATTATGCACCTCAATTCCATTCATCTCCCTGCCCTTGCAACCTCCACCCCAAATAAAATTAAATTAAAAAAGAAAAAATCTCATCATGGAAGCTGTAGTGTGGCTCAGTGAGTCACACAGTCACCCTTTAGCCCATATACCTTTACTTGCAAATGTTCATTGCAACCCCAACATACACACCATCTATGAAATGCTGGAGCACTCAAAGGGGCCGAAAAGCTGCAGGATCTTCATGACATAGGGCAACAACAGGATATCTAAGAGGAGTCCCAGCAAGGGCCCAGAATCAACAGTGTAGCACAAGACAGAGGCCTAAAACCAGACCAACGACTCATTGCAATGAACATTTGCAAGTAAAGATGTGTGGAAAAGCCATTTTGTGAAGTGTGATTTCTCGGCTCTGATTAACAGGAGCAGGAATTTCAAACTGCCAGACATCATCACCCTCCTTGGCCCAATGCGCATGTCCACATTATATCCACACAGACATATTTTAAAATGTGTTTGAAGGAGAAAAGAGCCTGAGGTGGGCTCCAGTTTTCAAATTTAATGAGAATGCAGAGGCTGGATAGAGGGGCTCCCAGAGGCTGCTGCTGCAGCTCTTGCCTTGAGGCTGCACCAGTCCCAGACTCTCTCCCTGCTGCCCCTGTCCACAGTCATCCTGAAACTGGCTGGATCTTCTCCCTGTGCTCACAAATCTCAAATGCTCTCCAGACCCCAGTGGGATAGGATTTTAGTGTCCTAGGCTGGCATTTCAAGCCTAATCTGCCTGGTCCCCCCAAACCCCTGCTAGGAACACCTGCTAGGGCCACGGTTGACTGGCCTGTACTGACTTTGGGAGCTGAGTGGGGACCACGGATGCTGTCTTCTAAGCTGCTGCCAGTATCTGGAAGGAAGCCTCAGATAGATTCAGGCAGCTGCTAGACCTACCTGGCACTGTTCTCTGCCCTGCTGGGTCCTACCCGGGTGAGCCCTTGCTGTTTTCTATGAGTCTCAGAAAGCTGGAGCTTGGCTTACCCTGTGGGAAAGCATTAGCTGCTTAGCCATTTCCTACCCTCAGTCCCCTTGTCTCCCATAACCCCTCACTTTAACATGCTTGAAAATGTATTTCCTCTCTCTAGTTCCAAGATGTGCTCTTCTCTCCCTTCCCTTCTCCACATATTCTGGGCACGGCACAGCTGTGAACTCATTACATCTGGGCTAGCCTGCCCTAGGCCTGCAAAAGACTGGATTCATCCTTAGCCAAACATGACTAAAGGAAGGACTCATGGGACCCTCACCCTTCCCTCCTGAACTGACGGATTCTGCAGGAAGAGGAGCTGGGTTTTTGATATGTATCCACTGGTGAACCCACCAGGCTCCATTGGATACTTCCATGCCCATGGTTACATACAGAGTTCTGCTTAAACCCTATGGGGTCATAAAACAAAACAAAAGATGTGAACATGGGAAAGGATTCGATAGAGTGAGCTGTGGGATTGCCAACAGGGGGAGACAGTAGAGAGAATAGATTGTGTGAAAGTACTCAGAATGCTACATAATTTCCTAATGTATGAAACTGCCAAAGAAATTAGTATCCAGAAAGAGTGAGGCCCAGAGAGAATGAGGGATATGGACTGCACCACACAGCATTTGTGGCTAAATATGGCCATGCCTGGTTTTCTACTTCTGAAATTCTTCTCTTGACACTTCATGGGCTACCCCTGTGCTGTTTGGTTGATTGATTTCCTCTGGTCCTTCTTCTGCTTGGTCCAAACACTGTGGGAAGAAAGATACCTGGGGCCTGGGTCAGCTCCTTCCACCTGCCAGTGGCCTTTGTCTGGAGTTTCTTGCTGATGTGTGGCATCCCCCTATGGCCTGTCCAAACCTGTTTCCCCGCAGTGCCTCTGTCTGCTGCTCTGGGCGATCCTAAGCAATTATCTCTCCCATAAATGTGATGAATGGTCCCACCTCGGACACTAAATCCACAGCTAAGCGGTTCGTGCTCATTTGCAAATCAGCTCTTCTCCCTCTCTACCCATCTCACACCTACCCCCCACAGCTGTGGATGCCTGATGCAGCCCAGGATTCATGGTTTTCATTAGCCTCTTTCCAGGGGCTCAGCTGACGATGGAGACTGAGGTACCAGTGGCTTCCTCCCTTTCATGTACTCCCCACAGGAGTTCTAACAAGGAGTTGATTTTCCGGGCTCATTAAAAGCAATACAATGAGCCATCCAGGCCTGAGAGATATTGTGGATATGGGTGTTCTGGCAAATAGCATCTATGGAAAACCCACAGGCTAAATGAGTCTTAGGTTTATCATCCAGTTCTAGACCTGCTCCTATCATGCTGTGTGACCTTGAATAAGTGCTTTGGTTTTTCGGAATATCCATTTTCTCATGTGATTCTGGTTCCAGCTATAAGGAAGCTGGGAGAATGATTTGGGAGACTTGGTCAAAATAGGTTCCAATTGCTAAGTATCCACACAATAGCGCTCTAATGCTATACGGTGGTGCTCTTACGGTCTCCACTCCGTAAAGAAAAAATCACAAATCTCCCAGAGGTTCATTAATTTGTTAAGGAACACACAGCTAGTTAAGACTGAGTGAATCCCAGGTCTGTCTGGGGCCACAAACAGGATTAGTATCTTGAACTGCTGTGATGGGACATGTCTATGGTCAGGAAATGCCTATAGATAGCATCAGTGCAGCACACCTTTGGGACTGTCTGAGGAGGTGTCTCTAGAGAGGACTGATTGAGGAAGGATTTCCCTTAATGTGGGTCCCATCACCCCACCTTGTGGGTCTGAGTCTGATTAAAGGGGAGGCAAGCCCCATCTGGAGCCTAGCATTCATTCCACTGTGCTTGCTGATGTGAGCGAGTAGTCTCCTTCTCTACTGCCTTGTCTCTGGTCAGCTCCCTGCATGATTCCAGATAGAGAAAAATCCTTCCAAAGTCCTACAATTGGGCTCTTCATCTCTAAAATGGAGGGCGGATCAGTTCTGTGGGTGTACCCCCCAAACACTTAGTGAGAAGCTTAGAAAATATACTGATGCTCAGCTGCACCACAGATCAGTTACCCCAAAGAGAGGGCATGGCCTTTCACAGCTCCTTGGGTGACTCTAACATACACATGGCTGACAGTCACTAGCCGAGGTGACTTCTAAGGTCCTTTTCCACTTTAATATTTTTGCCAACATAATTTATTGGTTCTTATTATTCCAGAATCAGATTCATTCAGTGTATGATGCAAACTCAGATTGCTAGCACTAACTACAGCTGAACCTATAACTGGGGGGGTCTTGTTTTAAGCCTAGCCTGGAGCCAGCCTCCTCTCTGGGCACACAGGGATACCAGATATCCCTTTCTTCTCTGTTCCCTCATCTATCACAGTGAGCATTGTCACCTCTGCAGAGATTGGCAAGCCATGTGACCAGCTTTGAACTCACAAGCCAGGGACTTGGAGATGGCTGTCTCCCTTCAAAAATGATTCATTCCCAACTCCTTTGGCATGTCATAGCCTCATTCTTTACTTTGGTTGGTATGAATTAAAATTCTGTCTGAGAATTTTTTTAAGTAATGTGTGATACTGCAAGAAAAAACTGTACCCTCCTGTGAAGGATTCTTTGTTTCTAATCAAGAAGTTTGACCCTTGTAGAAACTAGGATTTTGTATTGTCAGAAGCAGCACAAACAAGGGCATTGGGATCCAAAAGGCTGATGGAGGTTCCAGATTAGCCAGTGAGCAACCCTGGGGATTTGAGGAACATTCTGGACTATCTGGAACCTCTGCTTGATCTCTTAAAAAGGGGCCCAACATGTCCTAACTCATGGAGATTTTATGAGATGCCATAGAGAGGTGTTCTGTGATGGGTCTTTATAGCAAAAAAGATGCAGCATGGGCTGGAGGCCAGGCCCAAGGAGACAGTGGCCCTATCCATGGCCTTCTTCATGGAAGCCCATGAAAAGGTCACAGCTGTGTCATCTGACCTAGAGCATTCTAGGAAGAACCTTGAGCAGGTGCTATGGTTTAGTTACCGTTTCCACCAATCACATGGAAGAAGTCTTAACCTTTGAACAAAACAGTAGGATTACTGGATAAAGCATTGTTATGGGTGGAATGCTTGGGTGGCTTATGTTATTCACATCTGCATTGTTGTGAGAAGAAACCTGGAAGACAGACTTGCTTCGACCAACTTCATACAGTTCCAGTTCATTGTGTTGTGGAAGGCACAGCAGAGTACATGGCAGAGTTTGCGGTAGAGGCTGCTTCCATCAGGGTAGACCTGGAAGCAGAGAGCTAACATGAAACGAGAGGTGAGCATAGCTGTCTAAGATGTGCCCTAATGACCTACGTCCACCTACAAAGCTATAACTCTTAGGAGTTCTACAGCCTCCAGAAACTGTGTCTCCAAGTTGAGGAACAAACAGTTAAAACACATAACTGTGGAGGACACTTCAGATACAACATAACACTCTCCAAATTTGTGTGTTAAGATCTTCACACAAAAGATGGTAGGTACATGGAGGCAGCACCCCAGGGGGTGAATGGTCATGAGGGTGAGGCTTTTATGTTGAACTAGTGGCTTTGAGAAGAAGACCTCAGGGCCTTTCTCACTTGAAGAATGATGGTTGCCTGTGGACAAGTCTACCAGTTCTTGATTCTTCTGTCAGCACATTATTCATTTATGGGTACAAAGTGCTGGCTTTTGATTTCTAGAAGACTGGTTATGGTAGCCTTCATGGAGAAAGCAACATCTGAACAGACAGGGAGGATGAGAGCGGTGAGCCTTGTATGGTACCTGAGGCAAGAGTCATCTAGGCTGAGGACATAGGTGGAGGCTGTCCACAGGTGGAATGGTTGAGCAGAGAAAGACATCCAGGCGTGGGCAGGGGATGTGTGAGTGGTTGGAAGCTGAAGTGTGATGGACCCAACAGAGACAAAGAGTCAAGGAGAGATGGGAAGAGATTCATGAGGGAATGGTTAGTGAAGAGTGAGAAATTATGACTCAAAGTCCACTTCACACGGTACTTTTTATGTGTCCCCTCTGTCACCAAACCGCCACCTGTCTCCCTTTTTCAGGAGCAGCCCTACTGGCTGCCACACAGGCCACTCACTTGTCACTAGCTAACATGGGTCTATGGTCTGTCCCTGGATTCCCCATACATATCCACATATGGTCTGGTCAGCAGCTTTGCACACACAGCATGCATAAAGACTGAGGCAAAAGAACAACCAGGGTGTCATTTCCTTAGCAGGGTCTACTGAGTACCTAAAACATACACACAGAGGGCATGAGTGACTTAACATGGCGGCAGGAAAAGCAAGTCATTTGAAAGAACCTATCAGAGGAGCCCTGGAGAAGGCGTATGTGCATTCAATGCTTGTCATGTTCCACCCCCAGCACTCACATAGGAATCTGAGCATGACAGTGTGCACCCGGAATCCATTCCAGACATGTAGAGACAGGAGGGTCCCTGGGGCACACTGGCCAGTCACACTAGCTCAGTCTGTGATCTCCAGGTTCTGGGAGAGACATCCACCCCCCACATGAATGAGGGAAGCTACTGAGGAAGGCATCCAACATCTGGGTTCCACACATATGGGCACACTTGTACACACACACACACACACACACACACACACACACACACCAACTAGAAAATCAGATCATAGATGTGTTCTAGAAAGGAAAACAAATGGAAAGAGAATGAGGCAGAGTCTCAGGGAGGACTATTAGGTTGCCTGACCCAACACCACCCAATATGAGTCACCTCAGAAGGGAGGCTTGTGGGACTCTGTGGGACGTGAACTTGCTGAGCAAACTCTGTCCTTCCCTTGGTCTGCCTATGTGGCGTGCTCAATGCTGGGGTTGTCCACACCCTCAATAGGGCATGTGGGGATTTTAGTATTGCTACCTAGAGGAAGGTGCGGTCAGTGGTCTGCTTTCTGCTGGGCCCTTCCAACTGTGGTGTCCCTTTGAACTGGTCACGTTCGCCTCATACTTTCTCAGTATCCTCTGGCCCTGTTGTTTGTCCTGAGAACAATAATTTCCAGACACACTCTCTAAGCTACATACATCTAAGTCTTCCATCAAAGACCATGGGACAGGTTGTCACGATTTTCAGAAACAGGTGAGGAATGGGGATCTTCATTGGTCACCTGAAAGCTCCAAGCTGTTCCTTTCTGTCCTTGAGTGCTTGCCCTGTGAAAAGTTCTAGACTAATTTTACTTGTCTCTTGCATGCTTCCTCTAGCCAGAATCACCCTTTCTCTATTTTGTGTTATTTTGAGCACATTTCTTCATCTATGTCTGCCTCATTCTGTATGTGTCTGTGTGGTGTCTCAGAGCCCAGGATCTGAGTCCTTGGCTTCTCCACCAGTCTGGGCTTTGCACAGCAGCCAGGTGACTGCCCTTTTTAAAGCTCAAAGTGCCCAGTGCTTTTTCTGGAATCTGTGCCCTGCATAGGGTTGAGCTCAAATGGTAGTTTAAATGAAGCAGAAGCTTTGAAGATGCCCCCTCTCACCTCTTGCATCTACAAAGACACAGACCTTTCTGAGCACAACTTTCCAGTCAGTTTTATCCCACAGAGCCAGCATGGGGGAGGCTGGCCTATTGAGCAGGCCTTCCTGTAGTTTTGCTTCCCTATGATCTGGGTTTATGTAATATTTGGTCATTTGGGTCACCACCTTCCTGTTGCTCCACATAACCACAGACCTGAGCAAAAGCTACAGCTGAGGAGCTGGGCAGAACAGTGGTTTATTTCCCCAGCTGGGAACACTGTAGTGGGAATGACCACAGTTTGGTGGACAATGCAAAAGAGCTGAATTAGCAGGGATGCTAGTGACTGACTGTTCCAGAGTGCATGTGGTCCTAGGTAAGCTCTCAAGCTCCACAAGCCTCAGTTTCCCTGTTGAACATCATGTCCACTTCCTGTGAATCTGTGTTGGCCTAGAACATCAAGCGTGACTTATAGGATCTCTGTAGATTTGACTAAGGTAAGGGTCGAGATGAGATTAGATGTGCCTTAAGTCCCTATAAGGGTGTACACCTGTGTCAAGCAGGAAAGACATGAAGAAAACCATGTAAAATATGAGGGCAAAGAGGAGCTCGAAGTCACCATGAGCTGAGTGCCAGGAGCCACTAGAAGCTGAAGGAGTTAAATCACCAAGGAGGGTGGTATGTCACGGTAGCCAGGGCTGGAGGTGACAGGCTGCTGTTCCTCTGCATGCCAGGGAGGGGCAGAGCTTGGGGCATTTGGTACAGTGCTAGAGGCTGGGTCTGGGCCTCATCCCTACCATCTTCTCAGTCCAGAGTGGCGGACAGTGAAACTTCTTTATCATCCTTGAAATGATGAAAGACTCCTCTTGTAGACAACGGTAAGTTGTCTCAGTACAGCCCTATTCTTTTGCTAATACAAAATACCCAAGGCTGGGGACTTTATAAGAACTTATATATAAAAAATGCTTATATAGTTTACACTTTTGGAGATGTAAGAGCAAGGAGCCAGGATCTCCTTGGCCTTGGTGAGGGCCTCATGGTACATGACCTCATAATGGCGACTATATGGAAGGATGGCAGGAGGAGGAATTCAGAAACGATTTCAGCTCCTTTGTAACAACTGACATTCTTGCAGGAATTAATCCACTTTTGCCAGACCTTCATCAACCCCTTCCAAGTATGGTTGCCTACCTTTTCCTAATTAACTTTCCATGAGACCTTGTGCCCTAAAGAATTTTCTTCCTTAACACCACCACAGATAGGACCAAGCTTCCAACACACCAACCTTTCAGACACACTCAAATGATAGCAGAAGCCTGTGAAGAAAATTGGGCAGGGAGTAATATCACAAGATTTGCTTTTAAGAACAGAATCAGCATGGGCAGGCATGAAGAGCCGCAGCAGGGTCTGGAACAGAGTGAAGTGGCCCCGGTGGAGAAAGAAGCAGGAGCTTGGGAACCATTTTCAGAGGTGAATAAGGAACAGAGTCTGGTGGATTTGTGCCGGTCAAGGGGTGAAGGGGTTTACACAAAAGCACTGCACATGCAGGCACTCTTCGATCCACTTTCTTTTTTTCCTATTTGAGAATCCTGCAGATGTCACTGATCGGCCACACAAGCACCCTGACTCTGTAACTCAGTGTAATGTGTAATTATAGCAACACAGGCGTAAAATTACCAAGGACAAGGAGCTGTAGAGTAATTATACGATTCTTTGTTATTTGGATTTTTTTTTCTTTTAAAGCTGCTTCCATCAAACACTCCCATTTGGTGAGTGGGTGAGGAGAGCAGGTGACAGATGGGGAAGATGAGTGACATTGAGGAGTGAGTTCAGCATCGCAAGGGGGCCGAGTGGGGGAGGTGGCTGAGGTTGAGGTGAGTGAGATTTGTATGGCCCTTCAGACTGAAGTCTTTCTGACCCTCCATCCTCTCCCTGTGGATTGCAGAGGATCCAGAACCTGGGATGGTTAGATCTGACTGACCCTGGAATCCCCATGAGGGAGAGCAATAGATGGACCGTGCACCATAGCACTCTATCACAACCGAACACCACACATGCCGTGGTCACAACTCACCTCTGACACACTGTCACAGCTTAATTCTGACAGTACACACGGAGCTGTGGCTAAAATAAAACTACACAGTGATACTCTGTCTTTGAGAAAGAAAAAAAAAAAAGACTGGTCCTACATGTGGAGGTGGGTTAGCATCTGTGGAGCTCATTGTCCCGGGTACTGAGGAAAGGAAAGCATTAGTTAGCAGATCTTTTTGACTCCTCTACATGGTGTGTGAATCTTCATTTTCACAGAGGTAATTCAGTTTTTCTGGAGAAAAGTGGCCCTGCTCCCTGGCTAGGGCACAGTCCCGTTTGCTTGAGTGGAGACTGACTGTCTTGTTTCTCAGAATGCCAGCCTCATTGTCTGATGCTGCCTCCCTCCCTCTGCCTGCTGTCTGTGGGAACCCACTCCATATTTCCATGTCTTAGTATTCTCGGAGGGTGGGGGAAAGTTGGGTATGTAAACTGGGCAGACAAAGGGTAAAGGAGCCTTAAATTTCTTCCTAGGGACATGAAAACAATTGTCCTGTGGGCTGAGATTGTTGGTTCAGTTGGCAAGGTGCTTGTCTTAGCATGCAGGACATGTTGTGTAGTAGTCAGGGTTCTCTAGAGAACAGAACTGATAGGGTGGATAAATAGAGAAGGGGGTTTGTTAGAGAGCCTTACAGACTGTGGTCTGGCTAGTCCATCAATGGCTGCTTCCTTTCAGAAAGACCAAGGATCAGTCCACGGCTAGATTCTCATCTGGTCTTCAGTCTGTGTTGGAATCCCCCAAATGTGGATTTTTAACATCAGCAAAGTAATGGGTTAGCAGAAGGAGAGATGAACTTGCCAGCAAGAGTGAAAGCAAGAAAAAAAAGGCAAAAAATTCCCTCTTCCAAGTCATTTTATGTGAGCTGCCACCGGAAGGTGTAGCCCGAATTTAGGGTGGGTCTTACCAACTCAAAAGATCCTACTAAGAGCATCCCTGAGGGCCAAGTCACTTGCTTGGGTTTTAGTGGGTCCCATATGTGGTCAAGTTGACAGCCAAGACTAGTCATTACACACCCGGTCCATCTCCAGCCCTTACAAACCAGGCAAGCAGCTCAGCTCTGACCTGTTACCCCAGCACGTGGGTCCTGGAGGCAGGAGGGTCAGAAGTTCATGGTCGTCACTGGTCACATAGGAAGTTTGAGGCTGGCCTGGGCTATGTGAGGTTCAGAATAAAACAACCATTTTCCTGCTTCACCTCTTCATTTTTTTCCACTAGTATGGTCTGAATTTGTCTCTCAGGCCTTGCCAACATATTTTTGGGGAAGCCTGACCCCCAATGTAATAGTGTTGAGAGGCAGATCCTTTACAGGAAGCTTGAGAGAGAGAATAAGGACCTTGCTTCTTATCAGGACTGTAGTAGAAAGAGATGTTCATTCTGTGAGGCCCCACTGTGCCTCAGTTTACCCATGCTGATCCAGTCACTGATCCAAACATCCAACCCCCTGAGGGATGTTTCTCTAAATGTTTATTTTCTCACAAGAAGTGGATCATTTTCATGATGTCTGATGTTGATGCCAGTACTTAGGTGTAGGCATGTGGTAGCTTCAGCCATCATTTAGTTATGACTGGGTTTGGTTATGTGAAACCATCAATTTACAATGGTTACACAGGAGAAGGAACCCTGTGATGGCTTGGATTAAAAATGCCCCTCATAGGTTCCTGTGTTTGAATATTGATTCCCTAGTGGCATGGTTTAGGGCTATACAGTCGATAGTGGAGAGATTGGGAGACCCCTGAGTGTTACAGGCCAGCCTCTGGCCCCAGGCACTCTATTCCGGTCCTCTGAAATGTGAGCAATCACCTGCACATTCCTGCTGCTCTTGTCTCAAGCTTCCAGCTCCGTGAGGGGCTCTACCCTCAAACCACAAACTTCAACAAACCCTTCTTCCCTTCCTTGGCTTCCGGCCAGGAATTTGGTCACAGCAGCAAGAAAGATTAAAGACACACCTGGAAACCTGAAGAAGGACCATTTGCTCAGGCTTCTTTCTGAACAGATTTGTAAAGTGAGTCATTGGGAGAAATGGGGGTGTTCCAAAGGGGGACGATACCTGGGGGCTAAACCCCAAGCTGAGTGAGTTTTTCTCAGCTTAGAATCGAGACAGTTCCTTGCAGACTATACTGCCTTCCTAGTCTCTGTCTTCCAACCCCCTCCACCCGCACAGTTCTGCTTCTCACATGTCAATCAAATAGCAGACTGTATGGGAGACAAAACTGGCATTCTTTGTAGAAAATACTTATTTATTTTTTATTTCACAAAACTCAAGGTTGAGCCGATGCTCTGAGGTGCCCTTTGTTGGCGAGAGTGTTTTTCAGCTCTGGCTCAGGCCCGGCTGCTTATTATGCGAGTGTCGTATTGTAAATGTGGAACAAATGGAGACGAGATATCAAATTAATACTATGATCTGCTTTCCTGTTCTGTTGCCATAACAGTGTGTGGCTCTTGAAGCAGAGAGAGAATTAGAATTGTATTAAAGGTGTTTACACCGTGTGTACTCCATCCTGCGTTGTTAGTCACTGCTATAATAGGTGTGTTTAACATTTGCTTACGGAGGCTTGCCTGCTGCTGCAGTCTTGTATTGAAGGTTTTCTGCTCAGCTGTCTGCCCTGCCCTTGCTTTTGAACCCGGGCTTTTCTTATTGTCTATACACAAGGAAAGAGATATGTGGTTCATGACTCTTTATACTGGTCCTGTCCTTCTCGGTCCGTGGGTCTGTTTATCTGTCTCCATTACTCCTCTCTGTGTGGGGTGTGTGTGTGCAGGTGCATGTGGAGACCACATGCTGATGTTGGGTATCTTCTGCTATTGCCGTTCTCACTGAATCTGGAGCTCACAGAGTCAGAAAAACTATCTTTTTTTCTGCTGCTTCAGTGAGCTGAAGTTACAGGTGTGCCATCTCGCCAGTGCATGTGTGTGTGTGTGTTGGGGATCTGGTTTGCATGACTTAACCATCTCCAGAGATCCCCTCTCCCTTTGAGACAAGTTTCATGCAGTCCAGACTGACTTTAAACCCACTATAGACAAGTATGACTGAATTCTGATTCTCCTACTCCATGTTCCTTGTGATGAGATTGTGGGTTAGCACCATCATGTCCAGTTTTATGGGGTGCTGAGGACTGAATAAACCAGGGCTTTGTGTGTGCTAGGCAAGAGCCCTACCAACTGAGCCATGAAAAATAGGAGCTTGATTAAGTGCTAATCATATTTTTGTCGTACTTATGACCATTAAACCTTTTTTTTTAAATTTAATTGCCTTGGTGTTTACCTACATGTTTATCTGTGAAGGGTGTTGGATCCCCTAGAACTGGAATTACAGATAGTTGTGAGCTGCCATGTGGGTGCTGGGAATCGAACCTTGGTCCTCCAACCACCAAGCCATCTCTCCAACCCACCATTAAACCTTCTGAGGAGGAAAAATCAGAGGTGGAAAAAATGAAACAGAATGTAATGTGTGGCCTCAGGAGGAGAGAACTTGGACCCTTATCCTTCAACAATTCCCTCAGCATACTTTATGCCTAGTGGCCAGTGCTTGGCTACTCAGAGCCACCTTTGAGGCTTTCTGTCCCAGTCATCCCTAGTGGCAGAGTCACCACTGGGCAGTTTTACCCCATGTAGATGCTCAACTGTCATAATACTGGTGTAAAAGGTCTTTGAAGGCAGGGGCTTTCCCCTCTGTGTGTTTGTGTGTGTGTGTGTGTGTGTGTGTGTGTGTGTGTCTGTTCGTGTGTGTTCAGGCCAGGTGGGTTAGGTATTCTTTTAGTTTGCTCTACACTGTGTTTGGAGGCAAGACAGCATCGTTATATGTTACTTTTACATGTGTTCTAGGGCTTGAACTCTGGTCCTCACGCTTGAAATGACTGAACTGTGGCCTTCTATACCAGAGATTATGCCTGGTAGTGAGGGCTACAAATGTCTGGGGTGAGAAGAAAGTAAGTGATATCTGTATTTATGTGTCACTGCACAGGGACAGTAAGGTCTCAAGTCCTTACTGGGTGAAGTCTTTTTTGTATATGGCTATTTGGAAGCAGGATAGACCCAAACCTGGGATGAGCCCTGGACACTCCAGTGACAGAGGTGAAAGATATGTCAGGACTAGGCAGAACGTTAACTTTTTTCACAAGGACAGTATTATTCTGTTTTTCACCCCCTACCAAGATTGTACACAATGAAAATCACAAAAATAGTTTTGGAGGTTCAGGTTGCTGCTCTGTTTGATCACAGTGCTATCAAGGAGGTGCTGGCTGCTCGTAACCAGGGAAACATCAGTGCAAAGGAAGGAGACTGAAGAGGAATGAATATAAACTGAGCTCATGAGGGAAGGTGCTTTCTGGAAGGGGAGAGTGGCAGATGGGTGGGTGTAGTCAGAAGTTTCTCTGTCCCACCAGCTTGGTCCCACAGCCATTTAGTTCCAAATAATCACACAAAAGGTTATAGTAATTACAAGATGTTTGCCTATGGCTCAGGCTTATCACTTGCTAACTCTTATGTTTAAGTTAGTCCATTATTGCTATCTATGCTTAGCCACATGGCTTGGAACCTTTTCTCAATGCAGCATTCTCATCTCCCTTCCTCTGCATTTCCCAACAGTGCTGCACTGTTCTTCTGCTTCTCAGAATTCTCCTCATCTGGTTGCCCCGCCTCTATTTCCTGTCCAGCTTCTGGCCAATCAGCATTTTATTAAACCAATATTTACAGTGACAAATATTTACAGTGTACAAAAGCATAGTCCCATAGCAGTAGAGTGAGGCTGTCATATAGTTGACATGAAGTGTTTTGTCAAAAGGTTTATATCTTAAGATGTAGACTCTGTTGCATGGTCTAGAACTTGGGCTTTTTAAAAGTTACTGGATCATGAGGGATTAATTGATTGATGGATTCATAATTGAACAGACTATTGATATGTGGGGCAATTATGGAAGGTGAGCTTGGTTTTAGGAAACTATTTTCTGGAGTGGTTTCATCTCTCTGCTTCCTATGTGAACTGATTTTATCTGCCACAGCATCTTTCATAATGCCCTGTTTTACCACAGGCTCCACAAAACTGGAGCCAGCCAGACTATGAATTCTAAGGTGAAGAACCCAAGTCCATTTTACCTCCTTTACACTGTTTTTATTTGGTATTTTGTTGCAGCAATACAGAAAATGACATTGAGCACATCTTTATAAAAAGCTAATTGTGTCTTTCGGAATGTCAATGTCATGGAGTCCTGGGGGGCAGCGACACCTCTGTAACTAGGGACAGGTGAGGCAAAATACAACAACAAGGCCAAGTTTTGCTTTTATAATAACCTCAGTGTGCAGTGTTCTGTCACATACACCCTTTCTGTCATGCACAAGCACTTCTGAGGAGGGTGAATAGCCATAGCTGCTTTTTTTTTTTTTTTTGAACTAATGGGTCTAAATTGCTTATGAAATGTCACAGGTGCTGCTTCAGTGAAGTCACCAATTCTCACTCAACCGTAACAGAATGTGGGTGGAGGGAGGAAGTCACTAGGACTTCACTGAATTCTTTTTGGCTGAATTTTCTTTTGTTCTTGTGTCCTGAATATCCACCACTGAAGGAACCGAGGAGAGCAGGCTGTGACACATCATGCAGAAACATGTGCTTCCCCAAATATGCAACATGTGGCAATTTAGTGTTTTCAAATAAATGCCTTGAGATACCCAACCCTATGACTTTAGCAAATAAAATGCCCTTATTATTCTTTTTTAAAAAATGTTCATGAAAGGTGTGCACATTGAGTGGGGAAATCACACTGTGAATATAAACATGATCTCCTGTCTGCCAAGGGCAAACATAGACCACTTACCTCTTGGCATTACTCCAATTTTGGGTACTAAAAAAAGAGATCAGTGTATGCTCAAAGGATGCCTGCCAGACTTAGCAAATAGAAATATAGGATGCCAAATTAAACTTGAGTAAGATGAGCATCAATAAAATGTTAGGTAATATCACATACAATGTTTGGCATACATTTATGCTATAAGATTACTTGGTATTTTTTTCTGGAATTCAAATGTAATTGGGTATTGAAAATTTCCCATTATGCTCTTACCCTCAGTAAGAGTAAGATCAAAAACAAAATGACAAGTGCTTGACTTTAAGGATTAAGAACCCAGGACCTGGCTACAGCCCTCCTGGGTATGCAGACTCAAAAGCATCTAAGTCAGGACATTGCAATGATGTCTGTGCATCCATGTTTGCTGTGTCATTGCTCACACAATAGACATGCAATGGTGGAATCAGCTGAGGTGTCCTTCACCAGCTGAATGGTGAAGGAACGTGAGATACACAGATATCATGAAGTTTTACTTGGCAACAAAGGAGAATGAAGTCAGGTCACTTTGAGGAACATGGGTTTCACTGGGGATCGTGCGTTAAGTAAAACAAGCCAGGCGCCAGAAGACAACTATTGTGTGGTTTTTTCCAACATGGAATCTAGATTAAAGCAATTAAAGTAGGAAGGAGACTATTTGGGAAGAAAAGGGGGCCACTGGTGAAGGAGGAGGATAAGAGAGTCAATAGGGATGAATATGACCAAAATAATGATACACATACAAGAGATGGTGACTATCCCCTCTCCCCTCATGCTTTTTGAAACAAAGTCTTACCAGGAAGTTTTGGCTAGAACTTGCTATGTAGACGCAGCTGGCCTTGGACTCACAGATATCTGCCTTCCCAGTGTTGAGATTAGAAGCTGTACATCTCTATGCCCTGTGAAACCTATTATTATTATTTTTACTAAGTTGGAAATACTAAAGTACATACCATTGACTTTATTTTTCTGCCTGAGATGGGAAAAGTGTGGAATGGAGAGGACTCTAGAGGGCTGGAGTCAGGGAAGGAAGAGGCAGTGGGGAGGCAATGGCTTCTGGCCTTTTTCTTTGCTGCCAGTAGACCAGAAGAGATGGAGGATCCAGGAGTCTTTACAAATGCAAAGTGATGTTTGCTCCCCTCCCTGCGAAGGTTAAGTGAGTGCTGTAGAGGATGCCTGGTGCTGCAGAGGTGCCAGCTAGGGTGTTTGTTGGGTGTGAGGGGCAATCTGTGTCTCATTGTTCCTCAACAGCTGGAGTAAGTCATCTGTCAGAGAAGAGCCCTTCATGTGTGCAGGTGGCCTCTTGCTGGCTTTTTGTCTGTTTTGTTTTTTATTTAAAGGTTTTTTTTTTTTTTCCATTTTACATACCAACCACAGTTCCCCTTCCTTACCTCCCATCCCCATTCAAGACACACCATGCCTCTTTATTTTTCTGGGCCCTAATCTCTCCTTAGCACACTCTTGCACCATGAGTCCAGGCATTCCCAGGATTGCTTACCTCTCATTACCTATGTCTCTTGAACCTCACCATATGAGATCAAGACCAGGATAGCCTTGAACTCTGTCTTCCCAGGATATTCATCTTCTGTATCTATCCTGAGGATACTCCCTACTGCCCTGGCCTTGCCTTCAGACCTCATCCTCTGTCCCATCTTTTTCTGTCTCTGCTGCTTTCTTCCTGATGTAGTTGCTGGCCTCTTGATATTTGTAGGTTTGGCTCTCCCATAGTCTCCCTCACCATGTGATGTATTTATTTCTCACCCTCTCTGAGCCCCAAAGTCCTCATTCCTTTCCTGTGATTTCCACTAATTTCTCTTTCCACTAATATGTAAATTTCTGAGACAGAATCTCACTATGTAGGCCTGGCTTGCCTTGAACTTACTACTATGTAGACCAGGCTGGCCTTGAACTCTTCCTGTTTCTGTCTCCTGGGTGCCAGGATTAAAGACATGCAGTAGTCAGCTAGTCTGCACTGTTCTTGAGGAGCCCCAGAACCCTACAGAGCTCTGAATTTTCTTGTTCTATTTTCCCAAGTGTCTTAGGTCATGCGTTTTGCTTGGTGTCTAAATGCTGCCTTGTTGCCCACTGTGTTGCTGTACAGGAACTATTATCACTTTATAGCTCGGTAGGATTATGATTATTACATTCCTGTTATGGCTGGAAGAAACTTACTAAGATATTTAAGGTCATTTAGCTAATATTTGGCAGAGCAATGGCTAAACCTAGGCAGTAGCTCTTTGGCACATTGTTGCTCATGGTTAGTTCATGCCATATAGCAACACAGTTCAAGGGGTATGCAGTTTACATACTGGTTAAACACTTGGGTAGATGGACCTAACTGGGGGATGTGGAGACTTTTCACATGTCATGGCCCATGATGAATTTCTAAGAAGAAGGTGTATCTGACAGTATTTCACACATCTCTCTGACCACCAAATTGTTCCCCCTCAGAGATTATTTTACAGTTTGCTTGTAATGTGGGAAACAATAGTGTAGATCTGTACCTCCAAATCAATACTATAGTGTCAGAAGAAAATAGCTAACAGTTAAAGAGACAGTTGTAACTGCAGGTGTGTGATACCTTTGTGGTCATCACATTGTTGTATACAGTGCTGAAGATGAAACCCAGGGCCTTGTGCCCTCAGGAAGCACTTTACCACTGAAGTCTATCCCTAGTCCCGTCACATTCCTTAACGAAGCATGTCTATTGATTTCTTTTGTTTTACTCCAGTCAACTCTGGAAGGCTTCTTTTTTCATTTTCATTCTAGACTCAAGGAAGGTAGTTAGGTCTCTCCTGTGGGTTGTCTTTTATGGACCTGTATTTTGCAGAGGTCAAGGCCATAGAGAAAGCAAGCAGGTGGTGACAAACATATTATAGCTACTGGGTATATGAAGCTTAATACGACTACTGAATAGGTCACACAGGGATTGACACAGGGTTGTGGATAGGGAGAAAACTGCAGGTGTGGGCCCCCAGCTCTAGCTGCTTGGTGCCTGCAGAGTCTACCTAGTATAGCATTTTCCTCACAACACAGCTCTGTCTAGCATACCTGCAGAGGCCCTGGCCACCAGACTCTTCCCTGTTTCCTCAAGGTGGCAGGTTTTACCTAAGTGCATAGTTTGTAAAAGGATGAGGTTTTTTTTTTTTTTTTTTTTTTTAATGGAAAATATTTTTAAGCTGGTTAGAATGTATGTCCTGGTCACACAGACCACTTTACCAGCTCTGCCCTTGGGGGAGATGCTTGTATATAGATGTCTAAGAGAGCTCTTTTGACTCATCACTTGTATGTAGTCTTTCTCCTTATGCTGATGTCAAGCTCCAGCACGGAGACATTGAGTCTCAGCAGTAATGAGCTTGACCATGGGTCAGCGCCTGAGTTGCCACCTGCCTTAAGTCTTCAGTATACTGTCCATGTGGGCACCATGGTGCTACTCAATGCCTTTTAGAGAGAGTATGGTTTGGCTGCCTTTACAGTGCTTTCCTTTACCAGGCAGAGGTGCTGGTTGTGGAAGTATTCTGTAGGCAGGGTTGATATGTTAGTTTTCTGTGTATTCTGGTTTCTACCCAAGGAATACATAGCAGGTCTTTTGAACAAATGATTATTACGCCTTACCTCTTGGAATCTATGGACAGGTTGGGACACATTTCTAGGACTCAAGGACATTCCTGGATGCCTGGGCCTACTGGTACTCCAGAAGCAGTGTGACCCTTTTGTCCCTTTAAGGCTGTTGCAATGGCTATTATACTGCACTGCTGGAGGGCTGGGTTCCAGCCAGCTATAGACTCCAGCTTGCTAGGCCCAGCAAGAACACAGGAAGAGGCAGAAAATGGCTTCTCCTCAGGAGGGCCTTAAAATCAGCTGCCTTCACTCACAGTTTTCTAGTATTGTACTCAGTTTTAAGGTTCCCTTGTTTTCCTCAATGTTAGAATTGTGTCCCAGAGAGACTTTCCCGAGAGGAGGAAAGTCACTTAGATCTGCAGTAAAACCAGGGTGGTTCTGACAACCTTACGGGCATTCCCATCATGGATGCATCACCCAGTGCCTAAGAACTCTGTGCATGTTTGGAGTTCACAAGCACAATTATTCTTCCTCATTCTCACCTCTGTCCAAGAGGTTTCTGGTTTGTAACATCCTCAGCCCATGCCACATTCAGACCTCCTCCCTCTGCATGAATTGTCTGAGATATTGTCCATTTAATAATGAATGTGTTTCTGGTCCCAGCTAAACCACTGGCCAATTCCTTCATCCACTCAGTTTTCCCACCGGCCCACCCTCTCTCCCTGCTTCCATGATCACCATGAGGCACTGAATTCAGTGAGGTGAGACTCAGTCCCTTTCCTCAGAGAGCAGCCATATACAACATGTTCTCAGTGGTGATAGATAGCAGGTGCTGTGCTGTATCACCATGTTCTCTGGGGGGTTGAGGGAGGCTCCACATACAATGTTTGCCACAAGGCTGAGGGAATGGCGAGCTGTTGTTACTGTATGGGCCTTTTTATGTGTGCTTTAACAAAATTGTTCTTTCTAAATGAGACACGATGTGGCACCAAGTAAGACAACAAAAGCAGAGTGTTTTTGGTTAGGTTGGGGATAGGAGGAGGATGTTGCAGAGCACTCTGCACTCAGCTCCCCTGTGCTTCTGAGCCCAACCTTTGCTCTTCCCAGCACGGTCACAGATAGACATAGTCAGTTTGTTACTACAGACACTGATTTGCTTTGGAAAGGCCTAGAACAGTGGTTCTCAGCCTTCCTAGTGCTGCAACCCTTTAATAGAGTTCATGTTGTGCTGAACCCCAACCATAAAATTATTTTGTTGTTACTTCATAACTGTAATTTTGCTGTTCTGAATTGTAAGTATCAGTTTACCTGATCTGCAACTCCAAAGGGATCGAGACCCATAGGCTGAGAACTACTGGTCTACTTGCAGGCTTGGGAGAGACAGATCTCCAGGGGACCTTGTTTCTCCTCTGTTGGCTACAAAATGCAAGAGCCAGGCTCTCCTAATCATGACTGAACAAGACACTGAGGTGCACAGGAGCTCACCGAGAAGAATGTGTTAGTCAGCTGGTATCACAGGAAGCTGTCACCTCTGGACAGTTTCTTGGGAGGGGAAATGTCTGTTTTAGGACTTGTTAGTACAGAGCTCTCAGATGAAAAGACTGTAGATTCTGGCCAGCCACGATTGAGTTACCCAGGAAACCCAGAGAGAGCTCTGAGACATTCCAAGATGGCCTAGAGAACCCTAGACAGAAGGCCAAGCCTTGACTGTGTACCTCTACTCCTTTACTGAATCTTACCCAACAGTTGTGATCCAATCTTGTGTGTAGGTTTGGCTAGTGCTCCTAACAATGCGCCCACTAGCTACAGTTTTACTCTTGTTATGCTAATGAGGAAATTAAGGCACACAAAGGCTTCAAACCAGCAGTGATGGGAAGAACTGGCATTCAAACTGTGGTAGTCTGGGCTCTCCAGGGAATGTGCCTGTTTTCTGTCCTTTTCACACCAACTTCATGACAGAAAGTGTCATCTAGTGATCCACACTTGGGGATCTTATGTCCAGTGTAAGCTGTGGTTGACCAGTTACAGAAAACAGTGCCCATGAGTTCTGTTTATAGATACACATCTTTGTCTTACAGACATCCCTGATGCAGCAAGAACCTGCTTTGTTGACCATCAGTGAGGTTAAAGAAAGCCTATTATTCCCCTCGAAGCAGCTCTTGGTATTGATCTGGCATGATGCCAACTCGGCTGGTGCTCCGAGCTGGCCTCCCAGCAGTGCTCTCTGGATTCCAGGCATGGAGGAGCACTTCAGCCTCAGAGCTGCAGACCTCTTGAGAGGGAGATTGGCTGTTTTGCATTTCTCTTGTGCTGCTGAGGCTCAGAGCCTTCCTGCCAATAGTCTTGGGCGTGGTCTTAAGAAGGAGAATGCCATCTCTTGACTGTCCAGCTCTTAATATCTGAGCCCAGATCTAGCACACCAGTGTTACCTCTCTTACTTTGACAACATGGTGGCACCTAGGGCATGTTATCAAGCTCCTCCCTGGATTTGACAACCTGTTCCTGACCCTCACCTTTCACTCTGAGCTTTGATTTTGGGGTATAGCAGGTTTATGAGTTGAAAGTTGGGGGCTAGGGGAGGCAGAAGATGGAGGAGTCTGAGCTTCTCAGTGGGTTTTCAGTAGCTACACTTTTTGTCCCTCATTACAAAGGAGTAGATCTATTTCATAAAGGGTTAGGTGTCTGTGCCATTTTGTAGAAAATTAGTTTTTCTCAGAAACATATGTAAGAAAAACAAATTTAACATAAAACTCCCAGGGTGGAGAGATCTAATAGAAATGCCATTCTGTTCAAACTTAAAGCCTATAGGAAAATTTCAAAAGCCCTCTTTCAAAGGGCCAAGCAGCAGGCCTTCTGCTTAAAGCCTGGAAACTTACAGGCTAGCCCCACTCACAAGCGACTTTGAAATCTTACCATCTCATCCAGAATGATCAATGCTTCCTCTGCTGTCCCTCATTCTCTAGTCCTGAATAGAACTGCCACAGGGCGTGGCTTTAACATCACCTCATGTGACACAGTAAGGACACACACCAGCATTACTCTCAGGCCTGCCTTCCTCTTTTGCCCTTCTTCAGAGCCCAAGACCACACGTTTGAAAGGCAGTGGGCTTTTTAGGTTAGGGTGTGTACAGTTGCTTTCTAGTGGTCTTTGGAAGTGAAGGGACTTTTCTGTTTTGCCTCATGAAGCTCTTGGCTAGAGATTAGCCACAGCCCCCAAGAAGATGGGGTTCTGGCCTTGCTAAAATGCATTCAGAAGAACTCCCCCCACCAACTCTGTTTTGTTTCCAAGGTCCATTTATTGAATATTAATTCATAAAGACAACGATATAATTTTAATGAAAAATATCCTATATCACTCAAGACTTAAAACAGTACCCTTTAGAAACACTGCTTTGAGAAATAATCACATTAACTTTACACACAAGTCCTTTCTTAAACTTTATTTAAGAAATCGAGTACTATATAGTTCAATATATATAAGACACATCCAGTATTGTGTTCCTGATAGCAAGTGCATAGATTTTGTTAAGATACCATTTTCACTCGATAGAAATGGTTCATGGTCACATGAAGGTAATATTCCCAGTGATTTTGCCCAAGCATGAGAGAAAAAAAAAAGAACACATCAAAAATTGTGAACTACAACAGAAATGAAATAACAAAAACAGTGAATTAGTAGAACAGTCGATTCCTGATAAGTGAATAATCTGATTGTCTGGCCACAAAGTTTTATTCACTTATCAGGAACGATTCATGGTCCGCTTATGTTCACTGCATTGCCTCGTTTGCTAGCTCTGAGCTTGCAGAATACACCCTGTTGCTGTGGCCTGGCAGGCCTATGGCAACCATTAGCTAGAAAATGTATATGGTTCTGTGGTTTCTCAAGGTGGTCTGTGCACAGGCAGAGACAGACCTGCTCACACCATAGTGAAGTTTTACACACTCAACACTGAGTGTGAATTTAAGCAGCAGCCAACTTTATAGTCACAAGTGCTTACAGGAAGGAGAGAGCCTTCGTGTCTTCTGTGGAGAAACTTGCTTTGTCTCTCTGTGTATGAACATTATACCTTGTGCTGAGTGGTGGTTATATTTATATTTCAAAAAGAAACACATCCTGTAAAGAATCTGATCATCTTCCTTCCCCAGTCTTTCCTCCCTTATGCCACCCATTCTTCCAGAAAAGAAAGAAAAAGAAATCCCACCTTGAACCATCCTTTTTCGCTAATGGAAGCAGTGGCCTTTCAGAGGCAGACTGACTAGGCAGTGAGATAGCCAGCAGAAATAGCACTAGAAAGCTAGAAATTAGCTTCCGTCAGTGTAGGCTTAGGATTCTGAAGCTCATTTCCAAAGAGGTGTTCAGCCTAAGGAAAGAGCCGCTTTTCTTCTGCTTGGTAGGTCTGAGGTTGTTGACCTGACTGATGAACAGGAGCCTGAGGGATCAGCTGGAACTGGTCAGAGCTATCAGGGACTCTTATGGGCACCAGGCTCAGGGTAGGCAGAGTGCATGCCCTGTGTGAGAAGGGAAGGGAGGAGAGTAGACAGCTGTGGATCTGTGAGGAACACTGTGAGGAGAGCCAGATTCCTGAGCTGGTGGTCAGCAGAGCAAGGTGGGCCTGCAGCTTTCTTTGTAGGGTGGAGGGGAAGTTCTCTAATCAGGGGTTGGGTGACAGTGGGGGCATAGCTCGTTCCTATCCTGTGTCTGTCCCGGAGGGAGCATGGGACTTACAGCATTATGAGCTACCCACTGGAAATGGACCATGAGGACTTGAACAGAAGGCCCCCTTCCCATCAGTCCAGCTTCCATTGTAGTACCTGACAGTCCTCCCACTCTGTCAGCTTTAACAACTGAAGCTACTCCTGGATTAAACTGATTAGCTTGTAGAAATGCATTTCTGTATATACCTATTAACTGATATAGCAGACACCTAAGTTGAACTCTTATTATAACCCCTGTGGACCAGCTAGTTTTATTTTCTCCTTTCCTGAGGGTTCACCTCTTTTGTAAAGATGACCCCTTTCTAAGCTTGACTGTAGTGATGCGACTTTGAACCTGAGAGTAGACAGAAGAAACCCTGGGCCTACTGCTTCTGTTCCTCTCAAGGTTTCAGTAGAGACTTCAGGAAGGTTAGTTAGGGACTGCAGACATGAGGGAGAGGAGAGGAAGAAAACACTTGTGGTCACAAGACCATAAACTGCCTTGCCAAGTCCAGCCCTGTAGGAAGTTATTAGATGGATCACAGGGAAAAGACATTGTCTTGGAAGCAGCAGTTGGGTAGGCTATGCATAAACCAGAGATGGGAAGTGCAGTTTCCTCATTTCCCAAATCAGATATTCACTTAGGTGGAATCGACTGTATCTTTTTACACAACATATAGAAAAAAAACAGATACGTGCAACAGTGAGGTGTGTAGATGCGTCACCAACACAGAATGACTACCAACAATACAACACGCAGAGAGAAACAAGTATTAGGAAAATGGTTTAATATTGGAGACAGAAGCAAAAAACCGCATCACACAATAACATACATTACAAAAATAAGTCTGACTGTTTCAACTACACGGTTATGTTCACAATGAGGACAGAAGGGTCAGAAAAAACTTCGATCTAAACAGCAAAAAAGCAAACTCCTAAGTTTAACTAATACATTTATCCACTTAAAGTGACTGAGTACTTCTAAGTCTAGTTATCTTATTGTGTAACTGCACAATACAGAATAAAAAGTGAAACTTACCGCTGTATTTTAAGACAAAATTCTAATGCTAGATATAAGCAAAGGGAAAAAAGAAATCAAGCCAAAGTTTTTAATTCTTAAAAGAAAAGCAACTTTCTTTCTATCAACCAGAAATCAAACTTGAAATCAGTCATTGTCAGGGGCCCACAAGAGTAAGCCACAAAAATTTCCATTTTTTTAATCTCCAGTATAAAAAATCCCACTGGTACAAAATGCATAAGTACAATCAGTTGTAGAAATAGGAAAGCCTGCGCGTTTGTGTTTTGGCTCAAATTCCATCAAACAACAAAATCCAAATGCATCAATAAAACAGAAACAATACTCAAATGGTCTTACAGTTTCCACTAGATTGCATTAACTTTGGCTTTTCTCAGACAATATTTAAAAACTATTTTGTAATTCTAAACAAAATGGTATTATTAATCTACAAACAACAATTCCCACAGCACAAAAAACACAAATACATTTTTTTGTATGACATTATTCAAAAGGTAATGAAACTACATTTTTTTGAAATTTTATTTCTTTTTAATTAGCACTTAAGATAATAAAAACAGAAACATTAAATGACTCCAGAGTAGCACAAGCCAAAAAACCAGACCCCTGCGGTGAAGGAAAGATGAACTTGTCACACCTTGGAGGTGCCACTTGATCAGAGTTCTCTGAGTGAGTTTTGAAAGACTAAGCTCTACACTTGATTTTAAAAATGCAGTTTCCCTGTGTTTTGTCTTCCAGAAACAGGCCCTGTACACCCTTGCAGCTTTTTCCTTTTGACATTGAAAGATAAAGGACAGTTTGTCTCTGAGGAAGGTTATCTTTCTAATAATGAAACATGCAAAACCAAAAACCTCCCCCTCAATGTACTGTCTTTGTTGCCTGCAAAATTAGGAACACTCAACATAAAGTGCCTGCCTGGCCTGAGCCTCTGTGGTGGGGGGACTGCAGGTAGGGGAAGAGGCAGGAGGGCAGTTTGCATCCATGGGAAAAAAATATGATTTTTTTTTGAGATTTATATCATTGATAAATGAATAGATTCTGGATGAGATGGTCTATGAAATACAACTGGTATTCTCTTGTGTTTCTACATGTGTATTTACACACCACCGTATAGCAGAGACTGAGAAATGTGTGTGACCACTTTGTTATTGAGCTGAGTGCTGCAGAAAGTACAAAATAGCCCTCAAGGATGAAGGAAGGCCCCGGCAGTAGTAAACAGGTGTGGGGTAACACGAATCATGTCATTAGAAGTGCACGTGCTGTAAGGAGGAAACTTGTTTTTTGCATTGTGAGAGGCTAATCCTTTCCATCTCAGGGCTATCGCATCCACACACACAGCAAACCAATGGGGTGGGTGAGAAGGAAAAGGGAACTAGACCAGAAGCTTGCAGGGTATGCTTTCCCCGAGGCTAGTATGTGCTGGGACTGTAGGATGACATTGGGGTCTGTCAGAACAGGATTTCTGTTCCCACACAAAGCCAGACTCAGGAGAATATGGCACTTTAGACAGTGGCAGCAGGAAGTAGTCCTGGGTATTTGGTTAGTAACTGGGGAAGAACAGAGCTGAGCCCTTCTCACATGGCCAGCCCCTTTAACATGTTCAATCAAAAGTCAAAGTACCCTAAAAATCCAGAGAGGCAAGGAAAGGCCCATGGGCTTTTCACATAGACACCTTGCATATTCAGGTGTCCACTGGAGTCCAAGAATCCATAGCACACTGGCTGCTTCAGCATTACTTAGGAGTGTTTAAGAAACAAAAGCAAAATTCCTTAAAAGACTGGACCTTACAAAAGCCATTTAACTGCAGGGTGTATGAAAATACTGTACACTAGGACATACCATGAAACCCGATCTCAAAAAGCAAACAGTGTCTTTAGGGTTTATGTCGGGGCTAAGTCTACCTGTTTTTACCTCCATAGGGTTTAACTCAATCTTTAAAATTTAAACTAAAGGAGTATAGAATAATAAGAATGAGAGTGAATAAAAAAGAAAATAAAAATGGTATTAAAAAAAAAAGACAAGAGTTTTTGGGTGGGTGGGTGGATGGGATTCAAGGAATAAAAATAACAACTTAGAAGATATAGATGGGAAAAATCCAAATCAGAAACACCCCAAAACAACCCAAGGATGACAGTATAAAAAGTTACCAACATTCCAGATAGCTCTGGGTAGAAAGGGTTAAAAGTTCAAGACTTTCTCACCTTAGAGGTTTCCAGATATTATGAAGAAAATACATTGTGAGGGTTGCCTTCACAGCATTGATGTGTAGAGTGGTTAAAAAAGTGAGACATGGGCACTTATACAATGTCTTACAAAAAACAGCATAGAGAAATAACAAACAATAACAATTTCAGGCAACAAGACCACAGAATAGCAAGTTAACAAACTTTGTAACCTTTTTTTTTTTTTTTTAAATATTAGGGATTTATACAAAACACATAATAAAATACCCATGTTATCAAATTACTTCTCACAAGAAACACACCGAAGCTCTAGGAAGGAAGTACCTTTGGAATTTGGCACTATATAATTTTCACTTTTTTTTCTTTAAAAGAAAAAACAAAAACAGATCACATTTTGCTGAACACAAACACATCTAATAGTCCACAATAAAAAAAAGTGACATCAATGCTTCTCAAGCCAACACAAAACTTATTCTGGAATATTTTTTTTCTTTCACATGAAATTATTTTTTTTAAGCAAACAACTTTTTTTTTAATTCTTTTTTTTTTTGTTTTAAGTAAACCAATTCTAAGCTTGTCTTATCAACAAATAACATTAAGACCTTAAGACTCATGATGAGACCAGAACTGAATCCACAGAAGCACCAACACGACACAGTTTACAGTAACCTTTCTCCTGTACAGTGAAACAGTATAAAATATAGGTAATTTCATGTGCATTAAACCATGGATTGTCTAACTGTGAATCAGTTCAGCAAAAGGTGACACAAATAGGTAGCATTTGCCCCAAAACAGGGTAAATATTTTTCTTATACTAATCTACAAAAAGTGGTTCTATATATATATCTTAATGACAAAGTGAGCCACCTAAAATGGCCTTATCAAAAAACTTTACACTGCCTGAAAAATGTAAAAACTATTACAGACCTCTAGAGACTTAAAATCAGACAGTTTTTTTTTTCTCAAACTGTTTTTGGAAGTAGTCTGTTAGAAACCAACATTCTGTGTCCCTGGACACATATTGCTATTGTCACCAGTGACCGGGAAGGATGCCAATCCCTGTGTAATACTTTCAAGTCTGTTTTATGAAAAGGAAAAATAAAAATAAAAAAGAAACATTTTTGCCACAGGTTTTTTTTTTTCTATAATTTGTCTAATAATTTCAGTCTTGCATGAATGCAGCAATGTTTTTCACATTGACTTCCCAGAATTCATAGCTAGATGAGGTCACATGCAAATTTCAAAGGTCAAACTAGATCAAAGGTCAGTAGGAGAACCAAATATGATGTGAGGTCAGAAAGACATCAGAAACAATGACGGGACGATGAAACTTTTTTTTGAGACGCCACAGGGACATGCTAGGCAAACGATGAACTAACGGGCATGAAGATGTCTAGGGAAAAAACAAGGAAGAGTAAAAAGTTACACAGAATCTACGCAGCAGCAACAAAATCACTTTCAAGGGTGCAGGAGAAAAACTAATGCAAATCTGAGGTCTTCAGGGAGTCTATGAGCCATTCACATAATTTGCATTTCTTACACTCTTTTTCCACAGCACAATGAAACCCCAAGAGAATCCATCTGGAGAGAGTGAGAGGGGATGGATTCTGGGTGTTTTGGGGTGAGGAACTAGCAGGGGACAGAGGAGAGGGTCCAGTCTGAACAAAGGTGACATATGGGGAAGTCAAGACAACTGAACTGTAAACTAGATAATGGAGATTACGAACAAAATCATCAGACAGATACAGACAACAAGAGGATAAAGCATGAACTTTAGGTCTAGGGTTCAACAGTGAAAAAAGCCCATTCCTAGAACGACTCCTCCAGAGACTACTTCAGAAGGTCCTAGCTAGACAGAGAACTGCTCTTTAGGTACCCAATAAGTTAACAATAGGCAATAAATAACTTCCATTATTTCTGAGGCAGTAAAAATTTTGTATAAAAATAGAAATGCTTTTTTTACAAATAAAATTTACAGGCCTGTGGCTTTCTTTTTTTATTTATGTATTATTTATGTATTTATTATTAAATTTATCTTTCAAGAAACATCAAGTATTTTCACTCATTTTTATTTTATTTTTAAACCCTGTAGCTTTAAGAAACAGATCTCTAAATCTTTTTTACATTAATCCTTTCTAAAACCAAAAATAAAACAATAACAAAATAGACAACCAGTGTAATAATCTGACCAATAAATGTCATGTTTCTTTGAACCCTAAAATAAAATCCTACTTGTATTAAAACAAACCAATGTAGTGGGAGGATGTTCTGTGGTTTTTTAAGTGCTTTTCCTGGCTTCTCCCTCTGCACGGCCACCACGTTGACTGTAAACGCGGGGCCCTCTGAGGGGCGGGCGGGCGGGTGGGCGGGCAAGGAGGGGTGAGCTCTCCAGGCAGTGCTCTGGGGCACCAGTGGTTTCAGAGTTAGAATTGCACATTAGTGTTTGCTTGCCTTTTAAAATCTCAAGATGTCATTCGTTTAAATGTTTTTCTTTTAAAAAGCAAAACAAAATAATTTTTAAAAGGAGTAAGGATGTTCAAATTGCAAAACAAAGAATACAGTGGACAATTAGAGGAGGAATGTACTCAACAGAAACAAGGTAGCCCAAGTTTAATTATGGCAAATTGGGTAGGGCATGAGTGGAAGAAATGGAGGCCTTATTGTAAAAATCACCGTCTCTCTTGGTAAAAATTGGCATTGCGGTCCCTCCTCTGCCTTCCCTGTTGAGAACAGGCTGGCTTGTGGGACTTACCCTAAGAAAGCTAAAATAAGAGCAGGGAGCTTCTGGGGTTAGGATCAGTAAGGTTTGCTGTCGTTTTTGGAGCGTTTCAGCTGCACCTTCAAGCGTTTCATGCCGATCTGAAAGCCGTTCATAGCCTGGATTGCAGCTTGTGCAGAGACTGGATTGTCATAGCTAACAAAACCTGGAAAACATAAAGGGGAAGGAGGTAGGGAGGTCAGGGTGAAGGGGAAACCAAGCAGAAAGTGAGGCTGGCGGGGCTGGCCGGCATAATGTGACAGCAAATGCTGAGAGGTGCCTGTCCCAGATCTGAGCTGGGCTCTGCTAGGTTTATGCTGTCCCATGCATGCACAGTGCACATCTATGGACAACATTGGTAATGCCTGCTGGCAAGTAGTGAAAGGGCTAATGGGGGTGCAAATTCTCCATGGAGGACAAAAACCCTCTCCACTAAACTAAAGCTAAGCTGTTCTGGTAAACTTTCTCCCTCTATTTAGTGCTTTGAAGTCATGCCTCTTTGTTTTACCCTCCCCGTCGCTGTTTCCCAAGAGTCCTTTGGAAAGAATCCTTGGAGGAGAATAAGTACTACATATATTCACAGACAGAGCCTATAAAGGGTTGACTTTAGGATGAGTCAACCACCGAATTAACTGAATTAGAATGTATACTAGTATCTTAATACTTTGGAATTACTGTTTAGATAAACCCCGAGAAATGCTACATGCCTTTCTCATTGTCTTGGGGTCTAATAATCACCTCAACATATTCCAGTTATTTGTATCTGCAATATAATATAAGCTACCATTAGAAAGAGAGAGAGAGAGAGAGAGAGAGAGAGAGAGAGAGAGAGAGAGAGAGAGAGAGAGAGCGTGCTTGTTTCTTAAAAAGAACAAATGAGAATTCTGGTTGTGGAGTTTGTTCTAGCAGTGGAGTGTGAGGCCAGTCAAGCAAGTGGTGAGCTTATGTATCTCCTGACTTTGAGTGGTGACAGAAAGCTACTCTGTGGACTGAATTTCACTTTGAAACATTGGTAATTTGGAAGATTCTTGCTTTTTCACCTATCTACTACCTATCTACGAAAGTTTAAAACTAAAGAGAAAATTCTGTGACAAAGCAGTGGAGGGAGCAAAGGCCATGAACGCACTTTGAGCAGAGCTCTCAGCTGATAAAGTGGACAAGGGTAAGGCAGGAAAGTCTTCAATGGGTAGGCTATAGAGCAGAAATGGTTGTTTTACATTTCTATTGATTTCAATTCCCAGTAAAAGACATCTCAAATCCAAGACCTGCACTCTGATGTGACTTCCTCTTTCTCTTGGGTCTTTTAGGTACAAGTGGCAAGATGACTAAAGAATGGAAACGGGTCAAGACTCAGGTGGATGAAGGGATGGGCTCATGCCGAGCAGCTCGGCAAACTGAGAGCTTAAGACACAGACTCACTCACTGAGAAACTGGGGAGGCAAAGCTTTAACACAAACTGAAAATACATCCCGGATTCTCACAGCTACAGCTTGTGTTATCACGAACATATTTGGTAAGTAGTTGTGGACTGATAAAATCTCTTTCCAAGGTAATGTTTTCTCAAATCATGGACTATAGCACCTTTCAGTTTCCAGAAAAACTTGCAACAATTATGCAGACATGAAAAAATATGTTTGTGTGAAAACCTTGCACAGGAAACCTTCCCGAAGGTAAGCTCTGGCTCTCACATGCACACACCCTATGACAGCTTAGTGTTCATTCCACTTCTTAGCTGTTTCAAAGGCTTTCTATACAGTTCCTACAGCAGAGGTGTAGTGGGCTTAGGCTGACAGATTTTCTTTCAGGGTAAAAACAATCACTGGAAATGGTTGGTGCATTAATTCTTCTAACCCCTTAGGCTTAGACCATCCTATATGATGAAAGACCTTAGCACCAGATTTATAGAACCGAAACACTGTCTACCAGTCAGCCAGGTAAAGTTGGAACTTCTAGCTATGGAGAACTATTCTGCCTCAGATATTTTTCTTTGTAATACATTTATTTTGGCCCATATGCTATTTTTATAAAGTGTATCACCTCTTACAACATGAATTATTAAATTGTGGGAGCGATTATTCAAGAAAATGCTATGATGCACACTGGATCAGAGCCTGATAAACAAGGCTCTGGATACCCTGGACTCTTTGAGGCTAAACATCTTTGAGGCTAAATCAGTTTGAAAAATAAGAAAGTCAAGGACTTAATAAATGCTGTCCTTGTCATACAGAAACACTGGGACAGGAATTTTCATTACTCTGTTATAGGGGGAAAAAGATGTTCCCTCTGGACCCCCAGGATACAAAGCCTGATACCTTGGTGTTTGATGAATACCTGCATATTCCTGTACTCTGGCCTATGTATATAGCTCTGGCCAATCTTACAGTCTAAGCTCATCATAATGTTTGTTCTCTGAAACAATGGGACACACCAACTGCTAGTCCTTAGTCTGTAGAGATTTAAGTGTAGTAGCAGACTGCTTTCGAGTATGTACATTTGTAAACTGACTACTGATAAACAAGGCCTCATACAACGTTTGAGCTATGTGAAACTGTAGAAGTAAGGAGTTAGTGGCAGAGTGTTAGCAGTGGTCATCTGTAGCAGTACAGACTAAAAACTCAAGGCTCTATCTACAAGAGCATGAAGAAACAACTACTGCTCTATGATGAGAAAGAGTCAGACCTATAGGAAGATATTTTAATGCTACAGTATAGAATATTATTTGATGTAAGGGAATGCCCCCTTTATAAATCACTTTATAGTGCCCAAATCTGTTCTCATGCAACTAGGAAGTCAGGAGCCACCACCGTGAGGAATGCCCTATCTTATTCCTGACTGGGAAACCTGCAATAGTTAGCTAGGTTTCTTTTGCATACCAAAGCACTTGCTCAGATTGGTCTGTTTGTCAATGAAGACTTTAGCAGAGATAACATTTCCAAAGGGCATGAACATCTGCAGAATGTCCTGGTCTCCAAACTCCTGTGGAAGGTGGTAAATAAAGAGGTTTGCCCCCTCTGGACCTAAAGAGGAAGAAAAAATCAGAGTAAGGTATCCCCCAAGTCTTAGTCCCCAAAGCCTCTCAGGAACATCTTAGTAATAGGTAGGTTAGCCATTTGGCTTTTTCATATAAAGAATAAGTAGATGAATAATTTTAAGTGCCAGCATGATCTCCAGAAAAATACTTGTCCTCTGAAATTTTCTAACCAATGGTGGGGTGTGGTGGGAAGATTGGAGTGCTCGAAGTAGCTTCTTCTTCAGAGAGAATCTTTAACTCACTTTGGCTGCATGTTAGCACCTATCTCCATGGTGGTGAGGGTGGCGGCAGTAGGCAGGACAGTGATAGAATTTAGGCATGGGTTACTCCTGGGTGGCCATGTTTTATGTGTAGACTATCTCCTGAAGTGGAAGAGAATGTTCTTTGCATTATAAGCAAATTACAGCAATTTAGAATAATGAATACAACAGCAGTAATGCTGCTCAGATTTCTCAATCATTTGCCCGGTTATTCAGCCACTTTTGATCTGGCAAATCTGTGCTCACAAATTGTAATAATCATCTTTATTAGATTGACTAGTGGGGAGTCAGCAACTTGGGGAAAGGTAGCTAGAATCTTACAGTTTTGACAGGTCTTTTATCACTGAGAATTAGATTTGAGTGAGTGCAATGGACCCAAGAGCTTCTCCAAGACTGAGTTAAACAGACCCTTTCCCCTTCTACACAAATTGCAGAAACTAAGGGGGAAAGGAGAAGGTCTTTTTAAATCTAGTGTTTGGAAGGTTAGTTGTCTTACATTCCTCACTGAACTAAAGACTCAACAATACAAGAGCTGTATGCAAGTTGAAAGAATGAAAAGAAGAGAACCAGATACGTTGGACAGAGAGAGGGTAAAGCAGGGTACTTCTTGGACAATGGGAAGGAGAGGAACTCGCACCATGTGGTAATATATTGTATATTTAAAATAGTCTAGAAAATCAGAGGACAGAGTCATCTCTCCGTTTTTTTTTTTTTTTTTTTTTTCTGTTTCTTCAAGACAGGGTTTTCTGTGTAACATTCCTGGCTGTCCTAGAACTTGCTTTGTAGACCAGGCTGGCCTGCCTTGAACTCACAGAGATCCTCCTGTCTCTGCCTCCCAATTAACAGCGTGTACCAACACTGCTTGGCTGTTAGACCTTGAACTTACAAAGATCTTTTCTTAAAGCATGTCTGTATTACTATATTGCTTACAGATTCTATGGGTATTTCTATAATCCAGCTCAAGGGAGGCCTGTTTTAAAGGGAGACAACTCTAGTTGACACTGCTCCTTAATTGTTTTCTGGTCCTAGTATGGAGATAAGAAAAATCAAATGCTGGAAATGGGTGTGCTAATGCTACTGTAACAGGCATACTGGTCAAGTGTGTACCTCAGATTTACTATGCCTTTTAAACAAAGGATTTAAATGCTTCAAGAAGGATTAACGGGCTCCTTTTGCACTGTAAGGAATGGTGCTACTCCTGAAGCTTGTGAGCAGTAAGAATAATTGTAATGAACAAGACAGACTATGTGTGTCTGAATAATCCTGGAAATTCAGAATGCTATGTATATATTCTGATTCTGTTCATTCTAGAGAGAGGGAGACCATGAACAGTGAGACAGATAAAAAGAAGTATTGGTCCCTTTATTTATTATTTTCCCAGGGACAAATTCCAACACCTTCTTGATCCTCCTCTTCTGCCATGCCATTACCAAGAAGCAGTTTGATCTTTTAACACCCCCCCAGTAAGATTTAAAAAACAGTTTCATATAGAAAAACATTCACTGTATGCAACTGATGTAGCTGATACTAAAACCTGCGAAAATTCAAACACACACACTCACTGTCTCTCTCTTTCTCACTCTTAGATATCGAAAAGTAATTAACAGTCCATTCACAACTCACTCTCTGTCCACTGTCTCCCAGTACAACACCTTAACTGACAGGTGTGTTGTATTACTGGTCACTACAGGCTGGTTGTTGTCTTGTGTATTTCTCATAGGGTGCCTGATAGAGCACAAAACCCCAAGGCTCAGAGGCAACTATCTTCTAGAACAAAGCTACACCAAACTACAAATGCCCATTGGCCTCTTGCTGGGTATCTGGGACCCTATTTGTGTGTACAAAACTTGCCTCCTGCTAAGGAAGGGAGATGGGGATGCATGAGAGCGTCCAGTGGATGTTTACAATGGCATGAAAGGTGATGGACTTTCCCAATGTTTAGATCTGTAGAAATGCTAAAATCCTTCAGAAAATTAACTATGGAAACAATTTAAATCTTCTCCTTGCCAAGTTCAAATGGATCATTTTCCTGTGGTGAAAAAAATATACCAGCGTCTATGACTAAATAGTTCAGGGTACATTTCAACTCTGAAAATCAGAACGAGGACAGAGCTATAGATTAGGGAATCTTGAAATCTGCTGAGTAGTAGCCATGTTCTCATCCTTCATTTTAAACCAGCGGCAGATGGGTGATATTCTTGAGTTAGATTGCCTAGGTGAGAAGGCAATCAAGAGAGGGGTATGAGGAGGTAAGAGATGGGCTGGGGGCAGGGACAAACAAACCAAACCAATGAAATGTACAAACCAAAAGCTATGACTAGTACCACAAATTAAAGAACCCTAGAGCATATCATTGGCAATCAACATCCCTAAATTAGAATCAGGACATGGTGATCATGGCCTTTAGTCCTTACAAGTAAAAGAAAAGCAGCTTACAGCAGTGGCAGGCATGAAGTCATTTAGAAAATACCGCTATACAGCCCAGACTTCAACCATTGAATTTTTTAAATTTTTTGGTGGCAGTTTTATATCTGAGTGACACAAGTTATACTGTCCTGTAATGCCATGCTGGATAATGGAGAGATATCCAGCATTCTCTGGAACCATTTAGGAGACTTAGCTTTGTTATCTTACAGGTTTTCTCCCATATTACTGACTTCTCACAGTGTCTATGGGGACTAAACAAACACAGGCTTTATTAGGGAAGACCTGTGGAGCTCGTGATGTGGTGTCCTTTTAAAATACTCAGTGAGACACAGTTGTCCAAATAGCTGTGCATGCTTGAATACCCACAGAAGTCACAGCTCAGAGAAAAGAGCTGAGAAATAAGTAATTTAGGTGTCACATATTTTTCTTTTTTTCATGATCTCTATGTTTGTCAAAGGAAAATTTATTTTCTACTTTTAAGTTGTATCTCCTTAAAAATCCTAATGTTGCAAAGAAAAACTATAATACCAGTTACAGATTACCATTTTCAAATTAATATCTAAGAAAAGAACATTTGTAACTAAGAGTGAGAGTAAAAGGGGAAAAAACCCAACCAAACAAAAATTTTCCTCTCATTTACCTTTTCCCATATTTTGAACAACTCAGAAATAAAATAGCATATTGCTGACTGGTTTAAAGTAACTTCAGTTAGCAAATAAATTAAAACAGTGGAGTGTGTAGTATACAAGTGTAATTAACCATAACCCTGGCACCGGGAGGCAGAGCCAGTGGGATTGGCACAAGTCTCTAGCTCAGCCAAACAACCAACCAATAAAGCAAAAGAATAAAAGGGAAGAAGGACAAGCTATTCTTATTTGGATGAGGCCATATACCATTTTATAATTAGTTTAAATTTATTTTTAGTATTAGCTTTCTGAAATGTACCCTGGCTTATTGAACCCATCAGTTAATTTCTTTCCCTGAAAACATCCTCCCTATACAGCAAACTAAGTCATTTCTAACTGGGTTTCATCATTAGTCAGAACCAACCCCAAGGGACATGGACACCAAGAACCTGGAGAATTCAGGAGAGAAGTTCTTCCCCTGCACCAGGCTGCATCCAAGAGTACCTCTCGCTAAGGAGTGTCTGTGTGAGGAGAGAGACTGAGTATTAATGCTGACTGAGGAAATGACTAGGCATTTTTGATGACAGTAACTAGTAACTCATTTCCTGTAAACACCTCATGGATGAGAACTTCTTAAGGGAACCATGAAAAACTGAGGAAAATGTCACATACACAAAAGACTGTGATAAAGGGCCCATGCTTGAGACTTTTCTTGACATGAATACTAGGAAGTAAGCAGGTGATCTCTCTTAAGACTGGTGTCAGTCAGCATCTTCTGGGTATGCTCTAGAGGCAAATGCAGACCTGGCTGGCCCTGCCAGGCCTGAGGTGCACACAGATACCTACCTTCCTTCTGGCTGCCTGCAGCACTCTGCTGTTGCAGCAAGCTCTGGCTGTACAGAGTGGGCAGTGCAGCTGCCGCATACTGCTGAATTCCTGAGTAGGCCTGGGTGAGGGCGTC
This sequence comes from Sigmodon hispidus, assembly GCA_004025045.1. Lineage (NCBI taxonomy): Eukaryota > Metazoa > Chordata > Mammalia > Rodentia > Cricetidae > Sigmodon > Sigmodon hispidus. Next base: position 58,798 of record PVIH01001428.1, read on the forward strand.
CATGGTGCCAGCCGTACCATTCGTCAAGCCTGTGGCGCCAAGTCCTCCATTCAGAGCCGCCATACCTGAGAGCATTTGAGCAACTTTACAAAAAACCCAACAATAGAGAAGAGAAATAGCACTTATTCATTAGTGCTTTCCAAAGGAAGTCAGAAAATCATTTGACACAATACAACAGCAAGTGCATGCAGCTAGCACACCAATTAAGCCAACAGAGAGTCAAAAACGATACATATGAAAAAATAAATGACAATAATGTGGAGAAAAAAAAAAGCAACGATAACTCTCCCTCCCTTTGCCAGTTATAAAAATGCAGTGAGGCCCTGAAGTCAGACAAAACCCCTCCCTCCATGCAGCGTGCTGCTGGCAAGTACCATTGTCACTTTTTTGAAATATATACCTTCTGCTTTTTAGAGCTTAAGAAGTATGTAAAGAAAAAAAAAAACCAATAAACCAAAACCTTACTGGCTGAGGCCCCACACCTCTGTGCTATTGTCCACGGACTACTATAGGCTCTTAGGGGGGACAAGGGTGGCTCAGGAAGCTTAGGTGCAAAGAGAAATCCTTTATATACAAGCTGTGTGACTAGGAAACTGGCATAGCTAATGCCTACCTCAGTGAGTCAGTAGTATCATTGAATTCACTTTCCTAAACAGTCAAAGGAGGCTGTGAGGGGCTGGGACCTCAGGAATCCATAACCCAGCTGGTTCCAAATTGAGGAGCAGGACACCTCAAGCTACTTACTCTCTGTGAAAGGTGCACTACACATACACAGTGCTATGTCTGCCAGTGAACTGGAGTGATACTGTCTATAAGCTGAATTTTGGCAGCAGCTTGGGGGATCTGGATGTAGACTACTATGTGATTTTTGTCCTGGTGTCTTGGTTACTCTATTTTGGTTGCTGACTGTGTCATTTTCTTGAATATTGAGTCAAAATAGACAATGCTTCATGGAGTATAAACTTTCATATGAACTCAGGAAATGGAATAGGTAACACAATTGCCTTTGGTTTTTTTAATGATTAAAAAGGCTTTTAAAAAGATCTGTTTCTGAGAACAACTTACTGGAAATAGTGCTAATCTTGATGGTAATGGAGGATAGCTACTAGAAGATGCTTGCAAAGTATGAAGAGAAATCAAGTACCATAAGTGGTTAAAATGCCCATCATGCCACCTGCAGCCCATAGGAAGGGAAGAGGGTAGGAGATGCCGTCTACACCTTATGTGCTTATACTACTGGGACAATGGCATCTCTTGATATATGAAGTCCACTGTGACTGAGCAGTAGAGGACTCTCCAAGTGCTTTGGGTTTCTCTGGTGGGGCTTGAGGAGACTGAACTGGGCCTTGGGGAAAAAGTATACAGTCTTCATAGAAGCTATGTAAGAAAAAGTCTGAAGGCTTCAAAAATAAAATACTAGCTCTTGGAGAAAGAGAATGATTTCAAGTCATTAGGCAAGTACAGCATGGGCTAAGAGGTGCTGGCCACAAGAGGATCTGCTTCTCCTAATCGTGAAGAAGTCTATTCTTTTGTGTTCCTCTCAGGCAAACAAACACTGCTAGAGAGCTTAGAGATAGCTTGGCCTCCTAATTTCTCCAGTGATCCCTCAGACACCAACCAATCACATTTACCTCAATGTGTCTTTTGTTCCCACTCATCCCTATTGTTATGGCTGCTAAATGACTGGGAGAAGAATTTTCTTTTTCCCTTTTAGTTATGTATTATCCTTACTGCTCAGTATGTTATGTGTGTGATACTTCTGAGAGGCCTCAAGGAGTGTGTGAGACAATTAGAACAACTGGTTATTTCAGTTCACAACAGATGTTAGGGATATAGGCCATCAAGCTGTGAACTCAATTCTTTTATAGGAGGGAATTCTGACCTTTCCCCCCAGGGCTGTGTGGTTTCATGTGCATACAGAACCTTTGGAACTGCCTGACATGTACTGAGGACCAAGTTCCACTCTAATAAATTCCTCCAAATCTATCCGTCACTCTACCATAGCCTGTCTGGTAAGGGCTCTACTTGGTCTACAGCTTTGAATTCTCCTCCATTTTATTATTTTCCACCTCTTAAAACAGGAACAGAATGAACTTCATACTCTCAAAATATTGGACAAAGGTTTCATAACCAAACAGAGTATGTAGTAGGCCTGCAATCCCAGCAAGCAACATTCTATCTATGTCCTCCATCCTTCTGGGTAGTGCCTTATCATGGCTGGTTGTGTTCTTATACTAGACCCCAACCAAAACCTACTTTCTGGAAGCTCTCCTTGCTTCTATTGCTGCTATATGTGTGGAAGAAAACTCCCAGCCATATGCACTTGGGGATGGTTATAGGGAGGCAGGAAGTAGTGGGAGCATAGATGTTAAGGTAGGGGAACTGGTCAGGGACTTGTGCAGATAAGAGTATGACAGCTTGGTCTTTGCAGCCGAAAGCTTCCCTCTTCTAGAATAGAACCATATTCTTGAATAAAGAATGTGTGTGTGTGTGTGTGTGTGTGTGTGTGCATGCACGCACATGCGTGTGCATAAAAACTCTTTTAAATACAAATGCTTTGAGAATATTTATACTATCTTGGAAAATCTGAAGGCTATGTGTTGGCCAAATTCAGGGAGTAATGAGTAAGGAACTGAATGGAACCATCTGAAGAACTGTCAAAGGAGGATTTAATTTCTGAGAGAAATTCTTATGAAATACATCAGTGTTATTCTACATTAAATAATCAAGGTACCAAAGTTAACACTTAACAACTCATCTGCCAGCATCTGATTGCTTCTAAAAGCTTTGGACAATAGAAGCAGAGATTTGAAGAAAGTTTAGTTGAATAAAATATTTCAATTTAAAGAATAGAACTTTTCTTTGAAAAAACTGCATGGATCAATTCTTTCCCCCATTCATCTAAATTCTCATGTATGCTATTTAGATAGAGAAGGCTGGATAAAATGATGGGTGTGAAAAACCTCTGTAAGAGATGTCTGGGTATCTGGTCTGACAATATAACTGGTATGTAGTCTTTCATATTAACTTTTCAGACCTAAGTTAGTTAAAATGACAGATACGCACAATTATTTTTGTGAGCACCATGGAAATAGGTAAAAAAGCAGAACTAGAAGTAGTACGCCATAAACAGATTATATTTATTTGCAAGTCATTCTTCTAGAAGATAGATCATATAAATAAGACAAAAGGTAAGGAATATATTAGAACTGGTTTATGACCTATTGACAGGTAAGTTTTTCTTTGACTAAGTAAAATGTAGCTTGCTAAGCTACACCTTAATAAGTGAGGACCTGGGAAAATATCTTCAACTGGGAAGATGGATATCAATGTAGTTACAGTTGCACTTCCATGTTTCCCTCTGTTGGTAAGATCACAAATGCAAATGTGTTTGAGTTGTGCTCATGTATGGAAAGCATTCATCTTCAGAAATTGCTAGCCAACCGATTAAAGCAATGATTCCACAATGTAAATAAGAGTAGTGTAAACTAGGATAATGTACGCAAAGCATTTTCTTTTCTTCACATAAAAGACTTTGAAAATTACTCTTTGCCAAGTGTTTATGACTACAGTCAAACAGTCATAATTTCAAGGACAACATGTTAAGCCACATGTTAAGCCAATTAAACATAACTTAAACAAAGAAAAGGAAGGATGTCATTTCACTTAGGTTTAGAAATAACCAATCAGATAAAGGCTCTTTGGTAGATATATCTGCACAAGGCAGCTTTAATCTTAATTTAGATATTAATATATAAAATATATACATGGAATTCTCAAACTATCCAGATGAAAGATCTGAATGACATGTTCTTTTTGATCTTGTTGATTATGATTTTACCTTTAGAGGGTTGGGCTTTTATTAGATTCACTCATTAATATACAAGGGAAAGGAAAGGTTTTTCATACAGTTTGACCTAGCAACTTACCTATGAACCCTTTTAGAGAGAGGCTGGCTCTCTGGCATGGGTGGGGACCAAGTCTAGGCCAAGATGCATCATCTACCTATGTCCTTTCTGCTGCTTTGTTCATGGAGAATAGCTGGTTTTGTTCATAAAACCAGAATTCTCTCATTATTGTAGCCACAGCACCACACACTAACCATTCCTGCAATGTAGCTAGGGAGGAAATAATATACAAGTTGTCATTAACTATTTGGGAGATGACTGTCTAGAAAAGTATTTCTTGACTACCCTGAAAGAATTATCCACAACAGGTTGACATCACAATTTATCCCGAGGAGAATGAACCAAAAGGATATTCTATCATAAAAGTGTTTCCCTTAATATTTAATCTGAGACAAGTATTAGTCTCTCAAGTTGATGCCAAGGTTGTAGAAGGGGTCTGCACTAGTAACCTTAGCGATCAAGAAGGAATGGATTTCTATTTGTGTATAATTTTTTTTAAATTAAACATTTTCTTTCTGGTTAACATGGTAGGTAGGGATATGTGAAATTAAAAAACATTCTTTCTTACTTGTTACAAACTATGCATATTTCTATTAGCCCAATTGAAAACAATAAAAATCAGCAATTCAATTTGAAACTGTTGTCCTTGCCAGAGCAAACTTTGTGTAACAAACGATCCCCCAACAAGGACTAGCTGTGGTTTCTCATCATTCAACCAAAGTTCCCCTTTGGGTCCTCACTATACAGATGGAAGAAGCCCAGCAACACAAAACAAAAGTAAGTGCAGAGGCACAAGACACAGACAAGACACACAGCAGTCATGAGCACGTGCTGAGGAGGACAACCATTCCCACTGGCCTGTTACTCTGCAGACCAAGGACAGGCGGGCGATCAAATCAAAGTCCTTGTTTGAGGGGAACTAGGTCCTGGGGCAAGAGAAGCAGCATGAGGGATGTATGCACACATCCCGAACCCAGGTGAAGGGCAAGTGGGCTGGCACTGCTGTAGGACCAGGTCAGAAAGAGGGGCTGCACCAGAAACAGGGCTCAGGCCTCGAAGCTCCTGGGTAGCTGCTGGAAAACGTAAAATCTGGAGGCAGTTTTGACTGGAATAAAACATTCTGGCTGTCACAAAGTTACCAGGCCAAGTGCTATCTCAGTCTAGGTTTTTGTTTTTGGTGGGGGGAGGGTGGCCTCCCTAGAGCATCTAAATAAAGACTTAATAAAACCCGAACATTATCTATTTATTAATATGTGGTTTATTTTCTTACCAAGATTATACAAGTTAATCTTTATGTAGCTACATTTCATTTATTTATTTTCTGTGTGATGGTGGGGGTCAGAGGCAACTTGTATAGTTGAGTTCTCTCCCTCTGCTAAGTGAGTCCCCAGCGTTGAACTTAGCTCATCAGGCTTGGTAGCAAGCATCCTTATCTGCCAAGCTATCTTGCTAGTCCACCTTTGTTTTTGAAAATTATTATATTTTGAACTTTTAAATGTAAATTGGAATTTTTGATTTAAGATAACTATGTCTAGGCCATTCAGTCTAACAGTTTACTACTTAAAAAATTATGGCTCAAAGTGAGGTAAATGGCCAGGACCCACTTGTTACAAATTTAAGCAGACAGGTGTTATGTTGTTTGGGCCATCTGGACAGCTAGGCCCCTAATATAGAAACTTTGCTGGTTGTTCTGGGCCTCCTGGGCAACCATAGTGACCAAATGGATGGCCAGGTAAATTAGATTTCTTCCTTGTGGCTGAGGCTCAGTTTTCTCAGTGCAGAAGCTCACCCCAGACTTGATTCTCAAGTGTGATGCATCCTCTGTCCTGGGTGCTATTCCACATGCATCTGAATAATAGAACAGTTAGCTGTGTCGGGGCAGAGGCTATTATCCTCTCTACACGAGTCGGTTTGTTTCAGAATCAATTGTAATTTGCTAACCTATTTGCCCAGATTTTGTGTTGTCTACTACAGTAAATGACATTGCTTTACAGTCACTGTTGTAGAGGCTCCCATATCTGGGGCACTCAGTAAAAAGTTCTCTTTCTAGCAAGTACCTCCTTGCCATTCAGTTGCATTTCTGGCTTTCCAAGGGCTAACTTTTGTTCCTAAACTTATCTAGAATTTTCAAGCTGGTGGCCACCTTTAATAGCATTTGACCCAGAATTTTCAATTTTCCCTTGGAGACCAAGCCATAGAGGGAGCTGCATTGTGCCTGAGCTCTTCCAATTCACTGGCAGTAGAGCTGGATATATGCTGCCCAACTTCCACTCCATCAACTTTTCTATTATAACACTTAATAGTTATAGTTTTCTCAGCAGCAGGGTAGAGAAAAGCAAAAATCAAACCAAACTCCTTGAAATCTAAAACTAACTGTCACAATCTAAGGATTCATACTTATACTACACATTGGAAAGGGGCTGGATTAGGATGTGGTTGGGTTTATTTTGAGATAAAATCAAAGGGGAAAGCTTTTGCTTATGAACCATGTGCTCCTCTATCCCAAGTTTTAGTTCTCCCCATTTTGTATCCTTTTTATCGGTCAATTCTGGCTGACCACTTTCTGAAGAATTTAGGGGAAGGCTGTCCACCAGAGCAGCAAATACTCACTGTTTATGGTACCTGCTAGTGCATTAATATTATTCAATCCGACAGTGGCTCCAGCCAATCCTTGCAGAGTCCCAAGAGAGGTCAAGGAATTCATGGCTGCACCAGCAGTAGAATTGGGGGTTGAAGCAGCCACTGCCAGAGAGAGAAAGGGAAAGAGAAAACACAATGTAAGAGCCAACTGGGATGGAAAGAAACTTGTTGTCATTATACAGGCTAATCATGGAGTCACTTAAACACCACAGATCTATGTTTTTTCCTTAAAGTTTTTCTGTAAAAAAACAAATGAAACTATACTTGTAGGGTCTTTGACACTAAGAATTGGTAACTGAGAGATCACTTGGTGGGCTGTGTTTGTAGCTCAGTGGTCCTCAGCTCCATTGAGCAATGCCTTGATTTCAGCCCCCACTCTTGCAATAGCCCACCTCCATCTGTTTTACCAGTATAATAAGCACGCTGCTTGGTGTTTCCTGGGGAAAAATTGTGAACAACAATCCTGCAAGTCTAGATTAGCCTCTGTTAGTTCCACTTAGGAGACTCTAATATTTATGTTTTGTACTATTTTGCTCAACAAACTTTCTTTATCTATACCTAAAATGCTCTTAGATTTGTAGTCACTGTATGTTACTTTATAATTTATATTTCCAGAAGCATTAGTATGGACATTTCAATTATCAATTGCTATTTTAATTTCTAAAATCACTTAAGTTTCTCTATATGTATTAGTTTTCTTCCTTTCTGTAAATGTGCTAATGATTCTAATATTGATATTGAGGCCATGGATTGATCTAAATACATTGTCTAACTCTGACTCTGCTGTTTAGTTTTTAAAAAGATTTGTTTTTACCGCTTATTTATTTATACGCTTATGTGAGTATATATGCATGTGTATGTTGGTACCTGTTGAGACCAGGAGAGAGTTAGATGCCTTGGAACTGGAGTTACAGGTATTTGTGAGGCACCTAACATGGGTAATGGTAGTCAAAGCTCATTCCGCATGTTAGAGCGTTGAGCATAGTACACTCTTAACTGTGCTGAGCCATTTCCAGCCCCTGATTCTTACTTTTGGTCCTTGTTTTAACTGTATTTTTATGATTTTTGAATGTGAGCTTTAATATTATTGAAAAATTATTTCTGGAAATCTTTGAGGTCTGGGTTGAGGATGAGCCTTTTGAGGGATGATTTCCATTTGATCACATAAGCTACTAGAGGAAAAGGCAAAGAAGAGACCTTTTCAAATGGCTTGAGTATTCTGAACCATCCATGTAAAGCTATGTGAAGGCTTATTTACTACTGTAAGTTCTCAGAGGGAGATGCCCATAGCTCTTCTCAGCACTAAGTTCATATCATACAGTTCAGCCTTCTTGGGTTCCAGAGGTGTATTGAAATGGTCTGCTACCAGATACCTTACTCAGATAGGCTATAAACTTTTTATATTCTTTATGCACCAGGAGCCTTTGAAAATTTATACTCAAGTTTTCTAATTCACTAAATGCCCCTAATGGGGCAGCTTCTTTCACTGTGTTACTTCCTGAGTTTGCTCTTTTATTTAACCGCTTATGTCTAAGCTTTCTACTATTTTACTACTTATTGATGTGAATAAAATATAAACAACAATAATATCTTACTAAACATGGTAGCTTTTTTTTCTCTTCAAGTGGGAATTCTTTCTGATAACTTAGTTCATCTAAAGTATAAATATCTGGCACATTTTCCATGAACTCTCTCTGATATTACCAGACCGTGACAGAGAATAAGGTGGAAACACTATTCATGGTACATGTCTGAATTCTAAATCTCAATAAATACAGAAAAATAAAGCAAAACGTGAGTTTATATGGATATCTGTTGATTCTCTTCTCTGTGAAGTAAATATAATTGGTGAAAATTATAATATGCAACAGTTATTATCTCTAGAAATTGTCCTAATAAAGGAAGAATTCTATTTCCTCCTCTCTAGAAAAATGTATAAATCTCTGTAAGAACTGCAAGAATCTGTGGCATTTAAATCAGTCCACAACAGTGTCCCTTCCTTGGGCATCTCAGTATCACACCCCTGAAGATGAGTTTAACAGAAGCTTGTCTGTGACTGAGGAAGCCGGGCTTCCTTCCTCACAGGTCCAGATCTAGTACATAGGAGGAACATTTCTTCATCTTACTGAAATTAAGACTATAAGTCAGAAGTATGTTTGATAAAATAATTTACAGTAATCATTAAGGTAATAAAATTTGAAAACATAAAATATCATTAAAGGAATTAACATTTTATATTAGTAAATAGTCAATGTAAAATATCTTAATGAGAAATAGACATGTGACAAAAAAGAAAATGTATAAGAACACACTCAAATTCAACCTTATTTATAGAAGCATTAATTGAAAAGTAGGTATGGGCAGATAGTATTTAAAAAAATCTCCAGCTGAGATTTAACTATGCTAAGGAGCCATATTTAAGATTCAGAGACAAGTAACTTGAAAATACACATGCTCCTTGACTTTCAACAGAATAATGAACCCATTCAAAACATTAAATATCATAAGCTGGAAATGTATTTGCTACAGCACCCTACTGAACACCCTGATTTAGTAACACAGCTAAAAGGCCTGATGTATTTCCTTGTGACTATGTGGCTGACTGGCCCTGTCATTCACTGTTGCTGTCCACATGGGAAATCCTGAAACCACGTATCAGGAGAGGATCACAGCTCAAACTTTGAAGTAGAGTTTCCAGTGATAAATAATGCCTTCTGTCCATTCTAAAGTGAAAAATATCAAAAGTAGGTATATAAGTCTGTTAAAGAACAGAAAATACATACCCTGCCAATAGCAACTGTAAGATGATATATTGGCTATCCTAATAAGAGACTAATATAGAACAACTCTGAGGAGAAAAACATTAGCCTAATATTTTGCATTACAAAGGAGTTTCATATACTTTCACAAAACCTGTATTTCATCAGGGTCAAAAAAAATGACAAGAAATGTGTCATGATGAATGTAGCCAGTACAGTAACTAAGGCGCTAATGTACAGTACATATGAAAAGATTGATTTTACTCAAAGCTTGATTTTTATTGTCCTTCCTCCCCTTCTTCAGAGCAAAGAGAAGTGAAGGGAAAAGAACATGTCTTTGAGGGATTTTTCTGGATTAGGGTAACTGAGGTAGGAACACACACCCTAAATGTGTACAGTGTTAGATTGAAAAAAAGAAAAGGAGCAAATAAGATGAGTACCAACATTCATCCTCCTCTGCTTCCTGACTGCAGATGCAGTGTGACCAGCTCATGCTCCTGTGCTATCTGTGACTTTCTGTGTCATTGTGGACTACAGCCTCAAACTGTAAGCCTAAACCATAAAACCGTATTTCCCTTCCTTACGTTGCTTTTGTAAAGAATTTTGTCTCTGTAACAAGACAAGTAACTAATAAAATCATCTTTAACTGTCAATGACATCATGGTTATGATTTATTTCTGCTGGGTAGCCCTCCTCCCTCACCTTATAAGAAAATCAGAGGGTGCCATGTGTCAGGCCATGGGCCCTCCCTGCTGGAAGCTGTTTGTCCACTGTCTGTGGTCACAAGCAGAGGGACACAACTCAGATGGAAGTGGGCTCGTCAGCAGCTTACTTCACCTTAGAGAGTTTCACTCAGTGGCAAGAGAGAGAATGACTTTGAAACTGGCAAAGTCCATGGCTCATTGATGATTTATGGGGTTCTTTAGATTTGAGAGGTGAGTCTGAGGAGAAAGGGTAACAGATTTCCTCTGTTTGCTCGTGTGGACACAACCCACAGTTCTAATGTAAATGGTAAGTTTTTCTGGAGGGAAGCTCATTACAGACACAGGGAGCACTCCAGCGTCAAGCAAGCCTGGGCTTATGCAATATGGGTGGTGATAAAAGAGCCTTGGAGCCTACAGGCCCATTCTGTCATAAATAATAAACAGACAGGGTGCAAGTCATAGGTCTGTTTGCACTTTGTCTTTTTTTATTTAATTTAAGAAGACTAGGAACTGAGTCCAGCAAGTAGATTGAATACAGTTTCTCACTTCTTATTGTACTTTAAAAAACCCCTAATAATAGGCAAAGAGCAGGTACAGAGTAGAATTAAGTATGACAATGTGAGAAGTTACCTGCATGAAGTCCCTTAAGTTGAGAGGGCTCCAAGAATGCTGTATCGTTGGCTAATACTTTAAAAATTTGCTCCAACTTTAATTGCAAAGAAATCTTTCTATTGCATATGGAATTGCTATTAAGAACCTTTTGAATTTTAACATTTCGTTTAAATTCAGATTTGTCATAGGGCCAATCTCAGTCAAGCTTTTAAAAACTAAATGTTCGGCAGATGCACATAGATGAAAAAGATCCTTAACACAACACAGAAACAAATGAAATGACTCGACCCACATCTTTTTCTATTCAATGCTGGCAGACTAGCAATGGGCTGTCTTGGGTAACTGCATTCTGTCCACCTAAAATTCTCTTCTGGCAGTCTCCACTGGGAGCCATATCTTTCACTTTCTCAGGAAAACTATTTGTAAAACACCAAAAGACTTCAGGAAAGGTGTGGTGTATGAATGTTGGCTCATTTTCCAAGAATGTTTGTTGATAGGGGGCTGCTTCATTTCTTACAAGAAGTTGTAGAGTAATATAAGGAAGAATCCAAATGGGGTCCAGTAATGTTTACTTTATCTTGTTTATATGGCAACAGTGATCACGTTCATGTATGACATTTGAAGTCTGCTTTACCACAGGTTATATCTTACCTACCAGCCTACAGATGTTCAGACAAGCTGGCTAACAATAAAATAAAAATAAAATGTAGTAGACAAAGATCTTGTCTTTTATTAGCTAATGTGGCAGACACAGTCTGTGCTCTTTTGTGAACACTATATGTAGGGGTAGTATAAGATTCAAGAACTGAGATATTCAAAGGAGACTGGTGGTAAGGGCATACTTAATTTGATGTGGTCACAGAATTTCTTTGCTCATCTGATTAGATTTTTTCCTTACTGTAAGAATTCCACACTGAGAAATCCCTGATATCAATCCCAACAGAGGGAACTTGATGGCTGTCTTAAGAATCTGTCCTGGGTAAATAATATATCCGGAAACTTACTGGCTCAGAAGAAAACTGTGGGTCACAGGCTGAGTACCTACTCAGGCCTTTCGGATGCAGAAAGACAATAAATAGTGTTAGCAAATTCCTTACAAGAACTGCTGTCTACTGTGGTACTCAACCAGTGCCTGCTCTGGTTTCTACTCTCTAGGTGTCAGCACTAATAAGTAACAAATCTCTCAAAGATTTTTTCACTGCAGGTAGACCCTTTAAGACAACTTGAAAACTAGTCAGAAATCTTTTCCTTTACTTTAAGGATGAAAAAGCATAGATTAGGTATTGAATAGATTGATCTAGTTAGAACACAAGAGAGGTACAGATGGCATCTAGAATTTTAGCTGTAGACAGGGTTCATAGAAAGACCACATACATTTTCATGTAGATAGAAACAGAAATGTTTCTTTAATCAGCCCAGATATTAAGGTAGGATTAGTCATTACTGTTAAAAATGTTTAATTTGGAGCTGAAGGTATAGATCAGGGATAGAGTACATGTTTACCATATACAAAGATCTGGGTTCCAATCTCAGCAATAAACAGTTTAGTTTGTTTTCTTTCAAAGGTGATTTGTGCCAGAGATAAATGCCTATTTTCTTTTTCTTAGTTTCCAGAGATGAAAGGAGCATAACTTTTCTTCCCATCATGATTTTCATTTTATTTATGGAAAGATTTGGTGACTTCTTGGAATGGAGAGAATGGCAAGATCATGCATTCACTGACCATGATCACCACAAGGGCACTGAACTAAAACAAAATGTCATGGGGCTTTCATAAAGGCCTTCTTGTCTGTTTTCTTTCTATCCTGAGTAGGAAAATAGGCTTTGGTTCCTTCAAGAAAGAGAGAGGCAGAACAACACTTAATCCCTTGTACTTGTGAACATGCTAGGCTACATAATGAAGAACTAGAGATGGAGTTGAAGTGTTGGTTGCTATTGAACTGGGGATATTTTCCACATAGAAGTGGGAAATAGAAGTGGGCTCTATAAGTGAGAACTAGAAAAGAAAACTCCAGGAACATGGTAGCATGAGGAGGATTTGACCTCAGGCCCTTAGCTCTGAAGATGGAGAAAGACCAGGAGTGAAGTCAGGTGGGTGGCCAGAAGCTGGACTGGGATAAAGGAGGAGCTCCTCTAGCACTTTTGGAAGGAATGCAACTGACTAATACTGTAATGTCAGCCCAGGGGTTTTGCTGGATTATTTATCTCTAGAACTTTAAGATAGTATGTGTTTAAAGCAACTACATCTGTAATTAGTAACAGAAATAGAAAACTCATTTTCACCAGAAATGACAATAATAATGATGCCAGCTAATATTTTTTGAGTGCATAGCAGCAGCTAGGCGTTGTAAATGACAGGACTAGGATTTACATGCAGTTTGGTAACTATAGAGGCTTAACACTTTGTTGTTACTGAACTTAAAATCCTATTTCATGTTTTAGAGGAACATCATAGGGCAATGAACTTGCTCTTAGATTCTAGATCCACCTTTAATGTTTTTGGCTATGTTGCTTCCAATCTATGGGACACCAGGCAATCTCAATTTAACTGAGACTTAACTAATTCCCAAAGAAGAAGTAATATAATTTATCTCTGACAAAGAGCATGAAAATCAGATGAGGTAGCACTGGTGTTTGCTATATAGCAGATCATAAATTTGTTGGGAAATCTTTGACCTTTATGTCTGAGAAATTCACTATCATTTCATCATTCTGCAACACTTGACGATTCAAAGCTTCCTCATTCCTTGGTAACTAAATGAATAATGACAAACTAGCTTTTACTGCAAAGTTACTTATCAAGAATGCCACACCCTGTGTGTGTGTGTGTGTGTGTGTATAGGGGGTTGAGAACATTCAGGAGAATGATCAGATATGAAAGTTAAAAAAAAAAAAAGTCCATGGGAAGCAACAGTCTTAGGTTCTAACATTAAAAAGATATTCTTTGTGTTTGAAGATCAAAATTAGAGTCAGTGGACAAAGTGATAGATTTCAGGTTAATATGAAGAAGAATCTGGGAATAGATGTCTTCTAGAGAGAAGGGAGCTGTCCCAGAGATATATTGCTTTCACTTGTGAAGACTATGAATGCAGGGACCTGGATAGTTATGTATGAAGGGCTTGCTGAAAACCTTGAAGCTAGTCTTGGTAACCTCAGAAATATCTTCAATCAGCTTTTTTAAAATGTTTTGTTTTGTTTTTGTTTTTGTTTTTTTTTTACTGGTTCCAAGCATGGATGGCTGCCATCTCCAAAATGAACACGCCAATGAGACAGAATTCACACAGTTTAAGGTAAAACTTTGGGAGAGTTTTCAATTTCATTTCCCACAACATAAATGAAGATGTAAAATGTAGCTTTATTTAGACAATATCAAAGGTATCTATGTAACTTTATGATGCATTATGCTTGCCCTATTTGTAGTTTCTTCTCTCTAAGGGATATTTACTAGCACATGCCACTCCAATTCCAGATGAATAACTATAAAGGTCTGATTTTTTTTTTTTTTTTTTTGTGTGTGTGTGTGTGTGTGTGTGTGTGTGTGTGTGTGTGTGTGTGTGTGTGTGTGGTGTAAGCCAGTGTTGCTGAGATGTTGTCTGGGCCATCTGGTCAGAATAGACCTGTTTTGGTTTTTTTCTTTTAGAAACAGATAGCTGTAATCATATATACACTTAGTGATAGAGATTTTATTTTATTTTAAAAAAGAGGTAGTTAGGACTCTTACATCTCAGAATCAGGAGATTCTTGGGGCTCACTTCAATTTCCTGTAGTTGCAGGGAAGGGCTCTCAGAAATCTGATCTCAGAAAGCCATCTTAACTCTATTCTTGCATAAGTGCTTGAGCGGAACCACTGATCTCAGGGATGTCTGTTGTAATTTTATAAACTTCCCATAGAGCTGTGATGGTTTAGGGAGAGAGGTCAGGTCTGGTCTATGACAGGAAAGGAGAACAGCTGGGAGTCAAGGAAAATTAGAAGTTAAAAAAAAAATTGGAATAGAGCTGGAAAGTTCTGTCCCATGCCTTTAATCCTAGCACTTGGAAGGCAGAGGCAGGTGTATCACTGTGAGTTTGAGGCCAGCCTGGTTGGTAGAATGAGTTTCAGGACAGCTGAGGCTACACAGAGAAACCCTGTCTTGAAGAATCAAAACCAACCAAACAAACAAAACTGTAATAGATGTAGTTCTATTCTATATATTAAAAAATCCTTCCAGAAGGCAAGCACATTAAAAAATAAGAGTTTTTGTTTGTTTTAATTTCCTAGAACCTCAAGAGTGATGACACACAATAGATACTAACTAAGCACCTGCTAGATGAATGCATGGAAGGCTATGGCAGGGGACAGAATAGTCTCATCCAGTTTTCTTATAGCAGAGCTGATGTGGAGACCTTAGACAGGCAAGGACACTCTTTTTTTTTTCCTAAGTTGTAGCCAAATTAAAGGGCACAGTGAAAGATTTATTGAACTTTCTTTCTGCTATATGCCAAAGAGAATAAAGGTATTTAAAACCAGATCTGATGAAGCCAGATGCTGTCTTTGTGTCACTTGAACAGGGCCAGAGATACTTTCATTCTTGACACAACTCTTGAGAGGAAATGTAGATATCCCACTCTGTTTCCAAGCAGCCACTCTTTTGCATAAGCAGGAGATGGGAGACCCATATCCAAGGCCTTTTTGTGACTTCACTTGTCCTAAGACCCACTGGAAACACACAAGAAAACTTTATTGTTGCTTTCTTATACTCTGTAGAAGGCAGGATAGTATACAGCATTCTTTGGGGAAGTCTACCTGCTGAATACTAAGGAATGGTCTATACTTAATCCTTCTAAAGAGTCAGATCTGCCAAAGAAGGCAGACAAATTGCTTGGTGGGAGTGTGTTTACCTTTCATACCTGCCACTTCTTTACTGAAGAGTTCTTTCTCTATTAAAAAAAAATCTCCTTTACCTGTGTATCTGCAAGTCTTGCCTAACATAACTCTATATCACCTTCACAGGGAAAAAACAGATTTTCTTATATTGACCCCCTTCCCTACATTTTTTTCCAGGCAGCAAAAGTTTTCTTTTAAGTCACATAAAACAGCATTAATAGAAAAGAGCAAGAATTGCTTTCAGTGCATTCATTACCTACTTTCCACAGAATAATTAGACAGTGAAAGCACAGTGTCTTTGTGGTTTAGGAAACAAAACCAATGTAAACACACAGAAAAAAAATCTACAAATGAAGACATTGGAGCCTGTGGTTGCTGTTTTGTCTCCAATCAGCTTGGATGCTGTATTCCAACAGTGCAGGAGAACAATGTGAGGGCAGGAGGAGAGTTACACAATGACATAGATGCTATCATTATTAGCTAATCACAACTCTAGGGCATTGATGATATTCTCAGTGTCTCTTCTCCCATGGGTCCTAATTATTCTCCAATAACCATACCTCTTATTTTAAGTTATTTCTGAAAGGATTTTTGGGAAGAGACAGAGAAAGAAAGAGGTGACAGGAGGAGCAGGAAACTGCACTATACAACAGTATGAAAGGAGCTGTTGGTGTCAGTCCTTAGTCTGGGGTGGCATGCACGTGTGTTACTCTGCATACTGGTCCCACTTTCCCTGCCCACTCACTGGGAACTAGCTATACACAGCCTGGTGCAACACTGGCACAGAAAGATTCTCCAGAAAACAGAGAGAGGAAAAGCCAGTCTCAGGACTGCATTGTGACTTGAAGTTACTTTTCAATTTTGTTTTATTCTAAGAGCCAAAATTTTGGAAGAGAAGAAAATGAAGTAGATAAATACCATACTTTAATATACAAATTAGTTTCAGTGATTTCATCACTTTAATTTTCATTTTAAATGCATTTGGAACCCTCACTAGAATATCTGAAAAAAACAAAACAGTAAACTGTGTATTATTTTTGGTACCTTCTCTTGCCCCATGAAGATACACTTAAGGACAAAAATGACCTTTGAGACCTTAGGTTTGAAAACATCAACTTCATAAATGACTAAAACAAAACAAAACAAAACATCAACTTCTGTAATTTACCACGCATGGGTCTTTTAAGAATACAGTAGAAAAAAAGAGAATACTGACACTTCAACAATATTTTGCTCTTGGTTTTAGTAAAATAAAAATTACTAAGCTGGCTGTGGTAGGGGGTGCCAATGACAGCAACTGGAAAACACAGAGCGGCAGAAGCAGTGGCAGTGGCATCTTGGAGAGTTCAAGGCAAGCCTGGTTTAATAGAGTGTTCCAAGCCAGTTCCAGCAGGGGTTCATAGTGAGATCTTGTCTTTTAAAAAGTACATTTCCCTTAGTTGCCCCCAGACAGACAGACAAGTGCTTTCAGAAATGGTCATGGATACAGACTAAAAATGATGTTGACAACTACTGACAGACAAGAGAGAATGGAGACACAGATGGTGTTCCTCAGAAGCTCTTGCTTTCTACTCTTTCATAGGCTAAAAATAACTGTCTCAATACCTGCTGGTAAAACATTTTTTCCTTCAGAAAAACTATCCATTAGCCTCTGGCTTCTTGTCAGGATTATGGATGAGGTGTCTGGATAGATGACCATGAAGACTTTTTGCCCCTATAAAATATGGTATGGCCAGGCTGTAGCCCTGGAAAAACAGTGTAAGGAAAGAAGTTTCAAGTCACTGCCTGGCCTTTATCATGGTGGGAAGGAGGAGTTTTCCCAGAAGAGAGGATGGCCATTACTGTAACATAGATTCTCCTCTGGAAAACAGAATCTCAAAAGTTCATGTCATACTGTGCTCCATTTGGAAAACAGCGATGTGGGTTTGTCTGTGTCAGGGTCAACAAAGCTTTGTTTTTGCACTAAGCCAACACAGACCACACATTAGTATGTTGTCACTGTGACCAGAATGACTTAGTGCCTGATCTTTGATAATAAAACCCCTCAGATATGGATGTCCCACTCTATTTCATCTGGTAGCATTGTTTTCTTTGGTAAGGAGAGATTAGTCTTCTTCCAACCTTACATTTTAGGCATTGTGGGAGGCTTCCTGCCAGCTGGGCACTGAAGTATAACAGGGGAACAGGGAAGAAGCCACACTAGCATTTACCTTCACTCACATTCTAACACATTTAGGAAGACTGTAGAAATGTTTGTTTTCCCAAGGAATTATTTTCCCAGGATTATTTCTGGGTCCCACCGGGTTAGTACTTCTCCAGGAACAGTACTCTATGCCCATATCAAATAATGTTTTCCCAGAATACTTAAAATTTTCTTTTAGAAAAAGTGATTATAGAATACATACTTACAATGTATATATATGTATATAATCTCATGTATATCACACCTCAGTATTTCAATGAGGAAAGTGAAACTTCTATTTCACAACTTAGAAAATTAAATGATTAGCTCCACTAACTCTTGTTAAGATGTCAGCATTCTCTATAAAGACAAAGGCACTTTCTCCATTATAATCTTTACTGTTTTTAAACCTCTACCCTGAATAGCATTCTTTCTTATTTTTAGAGTTAGATACTTAACATTTTCAATCTATATGTGCAATAAGTATATTTCAGCTTCTGTAATGTTCCCAATTCTGATGAGTTTTTCCTCATGTCTCAGAAGCTCTTTTAAGTCCACAATTAGCATAGTTAAGCAAGACACTACATAGTCATCACTGTCAGACTTATTAGGGAACTAACTGTTGGTCTAATTTTACATCCTCATTCAGCCCCCGCTTCCATTCTGCAGTAATAGAAATTGTACAGAGGGCCTTATGGTATGCTAAGCAAGTGCTTTATTATAGAGCAGTATCCTCAACTCTGTTTTATTTTCTGTTTTAAGATAGGGTCTTCTAAATTGACTAGGCTAGCTTTTAACTTGCGAATCTTCTGCCTCAGCTTCCCAGGTAGCTGAGATATACTGGCCTATACCAATAAGTCCAGCTATAAATGAATTCTACCCCTGGCCCAATATCTATCACTTTGGAAAGCATACCAGCATAAAAGGGGAAGGATTCCAAGTACAGTTCCTAAAAATAGGTTTTGGAAGTAGATCTGAAACTGAGAAAAGCATTTATAAGATGTTAACAAATCAAGGTAGTATCTCCAACACTGGGGTTGCTGTGCTGAATCAGTAATCTCAGGTTCTATGGTAGTCTCAGCTTTCCCTGCTGGTTTCCAGATCTAAGTCCTATTTAGTTAGGTGGGCAGTACAGGGCAGAATGGACAGGCTGTCATTTATTCTTTGAAAGGACAGCTTGGTAGCCAGTTATAAAACTGTACATACTTCATTTCTTCATTTTAGGTTACAATCCATTTGTTCAGCATTTATTTGGTATTCTGCCTTTCTCTGTGTGTACCAGGTGCCTGGGAGAGATGAAGAGGCAGTGGCTGGGGAATGTTACCAGAGAGGTTCCTCTGTGAGGTCAACATGAGGAATGATTCTTCCAAAGACTGTTCTGTGACTGTCACAGTCTTTCTTTTATAGTCTTTCATATTTCACTTTACATTCACCTCTTTTTTTTGTTTCTTTTGTTCTGGATACTTTTCTTCAGCCTAAAAAAAATGTTTATTTTGTTTATCTTAAAAACTTTTTCTTGGGGCTGGAGAGATGGCTCAGCATCTAAGAGCACTGACTACTCTTCCAGAACACCAGGGTTCAATTCCCAGCACCCACATGGCAGCTCACAACTGTCTGTAGTTCCAGTTCCAGGCAGACACCAAGGCAAATAAATAAATAAAAAGTTTAACAAAACAGAATAAAACAAAAAATCTTTTTCTTTAGCAATGTTATAACTTTTACAGACTTTTGAAAACTGTTTATTTTTAAAAAATTATTTTTAATTATGTTTATCTGTGTTGGAATATGCACATGTGAATGCAGGTGCCTAGAGAAGCAAATGACATTTGATTTCCTGGAACTGGATGGTTGTCAGTGGCCTGCGTGGGTACTCTGACAAAGAAATACTTGCTTTTAAATGCTGAACCATCTCTCCAAAGTTCAAAAAGTTGTCTGTAATTATAGTCTTTAATTTTCTCTCTTTGCCTACAGAACAGACCTGTGCTATAACAATGTAGATGATTATTCAATAGAAAAGTAACCACATAAATGTCAATGTCACAACAATCATGTCGGTGCTCTCACCTTTTCCAATCCTATTCAGTGTGGCCTTCTTGAGACTGAATCATCTGGACAGCTCCTCTGTACTGCTTGCTCATCTGTCTAGCCCACCAGTATAGAAACTAAGGGTTGATACACAGACCTCTGTTTTCTTCCTTGTTGATGCTACTATAATAACTTCCTTTAAGCTTAAGTCAGCAGCTTGTCCCTGTATCTGATTTTCAATTTGCTCTTTTAACATTGAGGATGCCCTAGCTGTCTTCTGTTTGATATACTCTAGCAAGGCTCATTCACAGGCTTCTGTTTAACATGTGCCAGATGTTAAATCACCTCACACTACAAAGGGTTTCCCCTCCTTACATCTCTCTACTAGCACAAGCACTGCCCTACTGCCCATCAGAACAGGGCAGCTGGGGTCATCTCTCATTCTTCCCTTTTGTTCTTCTTCACATTAAATTGGTACCTACGTCTAATGACTGCATGCATAGGGTTGAAGTCCATACATGGATGGTTCTTCAATGCTGAAAAGTTCTGACTTTCAAAGCTCTAGCTTCCAGGAACCTGCATAGTTATTGTTTTCTATATATCTCATACTTTGAAATAAATGAGACAATCCATTTGATTAGATCATTTTACATACACATTCATATTTGATATATTTTTCATTTTAATTCTATCTGCAAAAATTTCTACTAATTCTTAAGATTTTGGCTTTAGTACCAACTTATCTATCAAAATCCTTTTCATTTCCTGAGGACAGACTACTTCCTCTCACCCACGGGAGGCATTTTACCTATCTGACTGCTCTCCAAATAGATTTTATGGGTTAGAATGTTTTTTTTCTATGTGTCTGTGGTACATAATTAATAAGAAGTTCATGAACTGACTGCTGGTGGCACACACCTTTAATCCCAGAGCTCAAGAGGCAGAGACAGGCAGTTCTCTGTGAGTCTGAGGCCAATCAGGTCTATAGAACGAGTTCCAGGAAACCCATCTCAAAAAGCAAACAAAACAAACAAACAAAAAAGTGTTCATAAATCTACATATAAAGTAAACTCCCTTTATATTTTTTAAAATTTTTTTTGGGCTTAGTATGAGTGACGTTCTTGGTCCAATTCCCACTACTTCCAGGAAAATAAAAATCTACTGCCTTGAGACTGCCTTGACAGAACTTCAGGGCTGGGTTGTAGCTCAGTGGTAGAGCACTTGCCTAGCATGTATGAGGCCATGAATTCTAAAAGTTTCTCAGGTGTTAAAAAAAATAGACATTAGATAAAAGAATTCTAGGGAGGTCTGACTTTGTGTTCCCCATCTAATTGCAGAACACAATTGGGCAATTCATACTTAATATTTTTCACTAGTAATGATACACAACTGTATTTCACAGCAATGTAGATACTTTTGCAGCATAAAAATCTCATTAAATGGTTATGATGAACAGTAAACATCCTATGTTCACTCAAATATCACAAGAAGATTAGGTGTGGATTTGCTGTCTAATATAAGAGACTGTGAAGACTGATGATCAAAAGGCCATCCCTTAACACTTACTCAGGAACAGTAAAAGCAAAAAGTAAATATAAAGAATTACAACCAATGTCTGTAAGTACATTTTTAATGTACACAAAACAACAGTGCACTGAGTTATCATAGGGACAGCTTCTCCTTAGAATGACAGGTTCCCAACAGAGTATGGGGCATGGGTGAAATCTAACTACATAAACCTGAGTATGGGCTCTATGGTGAGCCATAAATATCTCTATTTTCTCAGCTATTTAGTGCCATAAGCTTTAGTTCAGCTTTATCTACTAACATGTTAAGTACTTATAAGAATTCCAGGTAGAAGGCTAGTGGTTTAGAGCACCAAGTTACTCTTGCAGAGAATCAGCTTTTATTCCTAGCACTACATAATGAACTCAAACAATCCGTCACCCTAGTTTCAGGAAATCTGATCCCATTTTTTTACATCCAAAGGCAGAAGGCAAAAATATGGTATACGTGCATACAAAACATTCATATAGATAAAGTAAAGAAGAAAAAAAGAATTCCAGGTTCACAAATAGATACTCAACAAATACCTGCTAAGTGAATGAATACTACATCAGGTGATTATAATTACTATAGTGTCATTTTACTTGGAAGACCTCTTATGTAATGTTTGATTCCACTGAGCTTCATAATGCCAGCCCCAAGAGCAGACATGGAAACTTCCAGAAAAGCACTTGAAAATGTTGAAACTTTACAGCTAGTAAAACTTACAAGGAAATGAGTCAAGAAGTGAATGCCAATCTCTTTTTGTAGTGAAAAGGCTGTGAAGGTATTTGACTGATTCAACTTCACAAATAAATAGCTCATTTTACTAACTAGTTTGAGTGTGCTCAACTAGAACACATATAAGAATAGCTAATATAGGGGAGAATTGTCCGCTTTGAGGTTTACTTCCTTTCTGTGATGATAAGCAATAAGCCCGAGGGGACACATGGAAGGTATAAAACTGAGGCATTTTTTATGAGTGAGATGACTAATTATGAATTCATTATGAACTAGTAAAATGCCCTGTGTTTTATAAGTACATTGCAAGTAAAAAGTAATCTCAGCTAAATGGATCTCATTTTATATACCTAGTCTAGCATTCCATTGTTACATGAAATTAGCAATACACATGTAATGAAAAGGTGCTTGCTAAGAATAATTTGTCAGTTTTTAAAAGTCTACATTAGAGTATGTGGTTCTAAAAATAAGGAACTTTTGTTGATAAACACTGCTTTCATATTATGAAATATTAACATTCTGAAAGCCATGCTTTGTAAGAATAGTAAAATACCTTATATAACTTTTTCTAAGATGTTGGCATTGATTAATTCTCAGCACCCTGTCAGAGGTGAAGATCCATATGTAAAGTATGGCTATGCTTGGATTCCTCAGGAACCAAATATTACGTTGACCTTGTCAACATCACTGTGACTGGGTCAGGTATCGCCTCAGAGATGCATGCACTGTACCAGAATAGAATGGTTGTTATACATTAAATGCAGTTTTTATTTGGCTATTCCATTTGCATAAAATCAAAACATTAGAAAAAACCCTTTAGAAGCTAGTGTTATCTTTCAAATGCAAGGAAGAATTATGACAAAGAAACTGTTTGTACTTCTCAACCTGTGGGTCACAACCTCTTGGGGTCACATGTCAGATATTTACAATTCATGACAATAGCAAAATTACAATTATGTAGTAGCAATGAAATAATTTTGTGGTTGGAGGTCAGCACAACATGAGGAACTGTATTAAAAGGACACAGCATTAGGAAGGTTGAGCACCACTGAGAGAGTGTGACTCAGAGGCATATGTTCAAATGACTGTCTAACAAAGACAGTAAGACAGTGGGATGGAGATGCACTTTGATGAGACACTCAAAGGGTGCTTATCTCATGTTGACACCTCTCTCTCTTCTCCTCTGTCTTCAAGGAACTACTTCCTGGAAGCTCCCTATGAAGGAACTGCTATTGACCCAGGGCTAGACTTAGTTAAGTATTTATGTTATAGTGATGACAATTCTTCATGAAAGGCTTAATTGATATAGAAATAATTTACATTGATTATTAAAATATAAGTACTGGGATATTTGAAACAATTTTTAGTAATTACTACAAAAAACTTTACTGCAGTTTAATTTACACAAGTAATAATATGTGACTTTTTAAATAGCCACTTTTAAGCTGGCATGGCAGCGCACATCTTTAGTCCCAGCACTCAGTACTCAAAGTCAGGCAGATCTCTGTGAGTTCAAGAACAGCCTGGTCTACATAGTAAGTTCCAGGCCATCCAGGGTAACAGAAGATCTTGTTTCAACAAACCAAACCAAAAGCCAATACAATCTCAAGAACAAGCACCTCTGGAAACAGAAGATGGCTGTGAGCTTTACAGGAAGAATGAGCTGAAGGAGGAACTCTAGGATTCTAGGAGACAAAGTGCAAGAAGAAAGGTGGAATGGCCAGGCCTGCGCTTGATAAAGACTTGGCTTAAGTGTTGACTGCCCAGAGGCAGTGCCTTTCTGACATGAAAGGAAAAAGCAGCCAAGCAGGAACTGGTCATACTCAGGAGTTTGTTTTACTTCAGCTTAGATCACACCTTTGAAGAATTTGAAGTTCTAAACAGGGTTATTTTGTTTGGCCATCACTATGAAAAATGGTCAGGGATGGGAGCTGCACTGAGGGACGTGAAAACCAGAGCCTCCATCAGGCTAGTGATACCTGTAGGGTAAGCCCACCAGAATGAGGATTGATAGGGTATGCTGTTGCCATGGCTGCGTAAGACTTAGTCACTATATTCTATTTGGTTGAACAAAGTGGGAAGATAGCAGGAAGAATAAGGCACAGGAAGAATAGGTCACTGGGAGACATTTAGTCTTGGACTTCTTGAAGCTCATGCATCATTGTTTAGTTTCAGAGGGATATCATCACTCAGTGTCTTTTCTGTCTCTCTCTTTGGGCCTTAGCATACACTAGCACATCACTGCATGGGGGTAATGCAGTGCCTAATACATCTTAATACACAGCTCTTGCACACACTGAAAGGTTTGGTCATCTGTGGATCACTTCTTTCCAGAGTGCATACTCTCTGGTGATGAAGATACATACACATTAAAGATGACAAAGCCTGCTAAAAATTGAAATGCTGCAGGATAATCTCCAGGGATAATTTTTGTATCTTGTTATATATGTATCTGCCTGATGACATAGATATTGTAACAGGGACAGCACCCATTAATCAGTCATAACTATCTCAGGAGGGCAGAATGAGTATGAATACATGGAAACAGCTCCCCTTCTAACCTCAAGTGCTCTAGCAGGCTGTGCCAACAAATCCTGGAACTCTGAGATTGCTTAGTCTTCAAGGATACTGAAGACAGAGGAAAGACTGCCAAAAATTTAAAGGGAAAACTCTTTGAAGAGCCAGCAGTGGGAACAGAATAATGCTTCCTGGCATTTAAAAATGTCTTACACTACTGAAAGAAATTATCCATTATCTTGAAGTGTGCACTTGACTGAGTCTGCACTTACAGAAACATTTGGAGAATTTTTAAAATACCTTTCTCTTAAAAAACGAAAAGAAAGTGGGAGGCCAGTGACTTGAATGCAGTAGTGCAGTATTAGATTTCAGACAGAAAATGCCAAAGAAAAAATTCACATATGGTGAAAGTAATGCTGTTTTCTAAGCTCTCAACATCACCAGACATAAAAAACCCATCTATAAGCTGTAGGAAACAAATATTACTGCCTTTAATATCTAGTTATGTGCTCAGTCTACAGTTTGCTTTTTCCTTTTTTAAAATTTATTCATTTTTTAATGTACATTGGTGTTTTGCCTACATGTATCTCTGTGTGAGGGTCAGATCTCCTGGAACCAGAGTTACAGAGGTGGGTGCTAGGAATTAAACTGGGTCCTCTGGAAGAGCAGCCAGTGCTCTTAACCGCTGCACTGTCTCTCTAGCCCCACTGTGCCTCTTTCTATAAAAACAGACACAATTCTCTAAACAAGTTTAAAACTGGATAATAATAAATGACCCAAGAATTAATTAACTAAATAGAAGACTGCAGTAAATAAAGAAAAAATTAGCCTATCTAAATAAAAGAAATATGATTAAATTAGGCTTCAAAAGACCCACGAGGAACTTATAAAAGGAATAATATGCACTTACCTGGTTTTTATTCTTTCATGATTTAATTTCTAATTTTATTCACTACTATCTGATAATTGCATGAAACACTTATTCTAACCACAGGCAATTTAAACTATTTTAATTTTTATTTCAAGACCATAAGACAAAGGAACCTATTTATTGCTTAAGGAAATTTTTTAAAACAAAAATTAAAGCTTAATCTTTTATGTTTCAAAGCCAAGACTATTTAAAATCATTTATAATAATGCTGCAGGGAGATTTTTTCTTGGTATGCAAAATTAAAAGATAAATTTACAATTATGAAAAAATTAATAGTTTGGGGATTATATTGTCCCTTTCTTTTGTAGATGAAATTTGTCTGGAAATTAAGAGACATATTTAAACACAGGGTAAATTCAAGCCCTGCATAAAAGTGTGAGGATGAGGCTTATGTCATTTCACAGAATGGCTGTTCATGGTACAGAGAGTCAACCTGCTCTACTGTCATTGTTAGAATGTGCAATATTAATAGCCTTGCGAATGAATGGATTGTAACACTTTATTTTATAAGTGATAATCCTGATGAAGAATAGAGTCAGGAATGCTACTAACCACATTTTCTACATCTCTGAAAGAGTCCCTGATGGAAATTAGACAAACACATTGACTTTTGGTTGAACAACAACATTTTTTTTTTTTTTAGTTAGGCAGAAAAAAATAATAAAAATACAAGATGTAAGTAGTTTCTGTTGCCACACTTACAGGTTCCAATGAACTACTGTTAGCTGTTTTGCAGAGCACTCTTTAGCAGGGAAAACACTTTCTGCGATCCTTAGGGAGCGTCTACTGAAGGGCATTGTGCTGCTGCTTCACGAAGACAGGAAAGGAAGGACACTTTGCTAATGGGACATTTGACCACAACTGAGAGAAGGCTACAATCTATCTTCAGATGCACTTTTTCTTAAGATATAAGAAAGTGCAATGTTTCATATAATTAAAATTCCCTCCTGAAAAATAGGTCATCTTCCTAGGCTGAGCATCCTCCATTTTAAAAAGCTTAAAATTAAATGCAGTCAGCACAGTAGCACACAATTTTAATTCAGTACTTGGGAGGCAGAGGTAGGCTGATCTCTGTGAGTTTCTGGTCAGCCAGAAATATACAGTGAGCCCATGTCTCAAAAACCCTGAAACACAATACAATAAAATACAAAATAAAAATTCATGTTTTTCAAAATATTAGATGGAACAGCATTATGGTTTAAATCTGAAATGTCTCCTATAGGCTAATATGTTGAGAGCTTGTCCTAGATAGTGGCATAATTTTGTAAAGTAGTAACTTATGGAGTTGGGAACTACCTAGAGGAAGTACACTATTGGTAGCATATTGTTAGAAGTTGTATCTTGCCCTGGTCACTTCCTGTATTTTGTCTTTACTTCCTGTTGGCATTAGGCAAATGGACTCTGCAGCTACATGGTTTCACAAACAGAGAAGTTCCTTGCAATGGGCCCAGAAATAGTGCCAAATGACTGTGGACTGAAGACATATACAAAGAATCTTCTCTCAGGCACTCTGTCACAGGGATGGGAGAGCCGACCAACACAGATGTCTATGAATCCACTGACATGGGTCTGTTTTGCTTTGTTTCTGTGACAGGGTCTCACTATTTTCTCTGGCTATCCTGGGACTCACTATGTAGACCAGGCTGGCCTGGTCTCACACAGGTGGAACTCACAGAGCCACCACACCCAGCTAAGCCTTACTCTTCTCTTTCTTCTGGCTTGCCCTCATTCCTGGGAGTAGCAGGACATCTTTGCTAGTTTACTATCACTCCAAATTCTTTCTTGCCTCTTGAAAACTACATGGCTTCCTTCACTCCATTCAGGGTTTTGCACCAATGCCACCTTTTGATAAAGGACTTCCTTCCTTCTGATCCTTCACTATATATCTTATTCTGTTTTTATCAATATCAACAGCCTTATCTCATTTAAATGAACTTTATTTATTTCCTGAGGTCTCCTGAAAGACTTAAAGATCCCTAGGTATTAAGTATTTCTGGTTCACTTGCCATAATCCTACCACAAAGGCAGTATCTAACATTGTCGAACAACAAAGATATTATTTATTGGAGTATAATATTTTCACATTTAATGCATTTCAAGAAAATGCTGTTTTCAAGTGGGAGAAACTGATAATGTTAAAAGTGTTTGTGATGACTGATACTGTCAGCTTGACAAGGTCTAGAATCACCTCAGAGACAAACCTTCAGATGCGTCTGTGAGGATATTCCAGAGATGTTTAACTGAGAAGAAAAGACCTGCCCTGTATGTGGGTTGCACCATCCTATGATCTGGAGGAAAGACTAAATAAAAAAGAGACAGTGAGCTGAGGACAATCATTCATCCTTTGCTTCAGACTGTAGACGCAATGTGACCTGCAGCCTCAGGCTCCTGCAGCCATGGTTTCTCAACCAGAATTGACTTGTACCTTTGAACCATGAGCAAAAAATACCCTTCCCTTAATTGTTTTTGTCTGAGAAAGAAAAGTAGTTAATATAGGGTCATTAAAGGATTTATTCAGATAAATCTGTGGATCAAATTAAAACTGTAAGTTAATTTTTTGAAAAATTAAACTATCCAAAGGTTTTTTTTTTTGAATACCATTCATTGCATAAAATGAAGTCCACATACAGTAATAGTGTATTTTAAAAATACTTTAAATAATTAAATCATTATACTGTTGTTTGTAGATTTTTAGAATATTAAGGTTGAATCCAGGAGATTCTTACAAATATTGCTGGGGTTTCTTCTCTCAAACCTAAAATGGTACAATGTTTTAGATATGCACTATTTTACAATAATCCAAGCTATTTCTCTTTCAGTTTTACATGTTCAAGGGGCATGACTTATTGCTTCTTGAAGTTGGAATTCTTGAGAAAGCTAGTCAGTAACAGGCTGTAGCTTTTATATCCTATTTTTCTTTAAGAAAACCTTGGAGAATTACAATAAAGTTCTGTAAGTATTTAGCTCATCATTTGGACACCGGTGATAGAATGCCATGGACTTTTCAAAGTTATGAGCAAGATTGTCCAAGCTGACTCATTCATATGTTACAGAGGAGAGGTTATGTATTGAGACCCAGAAAATTCAGAGAGGGAAGCTAATGAAACATTCTGCTTTTTTTACTTTTTTAAAAATAAAGAAAACAAATCATCGTATCTAAGCAACCATATTAGCTGTTTCTTACACAAAAAAGAAAAATGGCACTAGCCCTTGAATAAAGCAACAAATTTTTTAGGGAAAAATGACAATTATATGGCTCAGAATGTGAGCACAATGAACGACACGATGTCCTTTACTGCATCATAAATTTTAACTCAAAGGTATAGAAAGAAGTTGGTGTGAAATTCAACATTAGAAAGATCAGAGTTTGAGAATCGGCACAAAATTCTTAAATGGCCTTTTTTCCTCCCTTTAAGAGAATAGGACACAGAAGTAGGACTGTGAGTGAGACTTAGGGTCACTGTAGTGATACCCAACTCTCAGGTGAACAAGAGGAAACTTTTGTAAAAATAAAGTGAGTATGCAAATTCTCTCATTGAAAAATTTTCTTATTTTATCCTTAGAAAATAAAATATATACATTAGATTTCTTCTTAAGAAAGCAGGAACTATAACAAATCAGAGTCCCTGCGAAGGTTCTCCTGGCTCTATCCCGGGCATATCCAGCCTCACCCCTTGCCTCTGGGTGCATGAAGACTTGCATGAAAATTGGTCTTGCATCACGTGCAGGAAGAGTAAGGCTTCTACTTACCGGGACTTGTAAGGGCTCCCAGAGCACTGCTTGTGGTAGAGAGAGGGTTTGCATTGGTGCTGGTGGCTGAGGTTTGGGCAGCAGCTGCAGCAGCAGCCAGTGTTGCCAGATTCTGTAATTGTAAAGCATTCATGCCTGTAGAGGAAAGAGAAAAGTGATTAGCCACAGGCCCAATTTCTTCTGTTTCTAAATGGACACACACAAACACTCACAACCCTCCTGCACTTGATCCTGTGATATCGTCATCAGAGTTTCCTCAGAGATTTGTGTGATTACGTCACTTGAATAGGAACTGGGAACTGTTTCTCAGATGACACCTCATTTGAATTTTAATGATATTGTCTTCCATTTGTAGAGATGGAGTGCTAAGAAGGGGTACCTGCATTATATCCAATACTACTGAGCAGACTCAGCTCAGCGGGACACTATCTATCCAAACTGTCTTCTCAGTGTTGTAGAAGTAACTATGGAAGCTAAGAGAGTGTCCTCCATTGATTAGACAGGGTAATGGGAACTGGCAGCTTTCACTTATGACTGAGCTGTTACAAAAATGGTGAGAGCTGTGCATAGGTGCCTGCAGGACAAGCACCAGGGTAAACTGTGCATTTCATAATTTGACAGGCATTGATATTACAGAGAAATTAAAGTTCACTGCTTAAATGCTCCTGCTCTGAAATTGAACTGACAAAGGTTCTAATCTTGGCTTTGTCATTTTTCTAGATATGTGGATGCAGATAAATTACTCAGCCTCTTCATTTCTTGGTGGTCAAGCTAATTGTATCTGAATGCAGAGTTGTGCAAATAAATATGATGAAGCCCTAGGAATAGCACTGCTTCTGTGCTCTTTTGCTTGGACTCCTGATTTGAAAAGCTCTTGAGGGTTTTGCTATATGCCCCAAATCACATCCTGCTTTCTTTCAGGAGCCATTGGACTTATTGGGTTGTGGTAAAATCCAAACAGCCATTCACTTCTTTGGCAGTGATGCATAGAAGCGGGATATGGAATTTGTGAAATCTAGTGATCAAATGTGTCTGGCAGTAAAGTTCTCTCTTTGTCTCTCTGATAATGGCCAAACAATGGCATATTTATTAGAAGCACTGTTGGTATTAAGAAGTGCTGGGTTAATTTTTCAGTTTCATTGTAGCAAAGTGGAAGTGGAAGAAGCATGGCAGTTACCTGGCTTTAGTGAAGACCCACTTGGACCAAATAAAGGCTATATTTCTTGAAAGCTACATGAACACACTTCATGCTCAAGTGTGACAAGAGCATGTGGACTGTGAGTGAACTTGCAAAAAGAAGGCACCCTACACAGATTCATCTGTCCCCTTTTATTACCAATGGTCCCTCTGATGTTGTAATGATGTGAATCAGCTCATACTACATCACCAACAGACAGTTGGGCATATAATAAGAGGATTTAGCACTGAAATTAAAACCTCTACCGTGCATTTGGCACCAGTCAATAACACAATTATTATAGTGGGTCCTTTTCTAGTATACCTAGTACTGTCCCTAAGGGAGGTATTAGATCCAGAGTCAAAAGTTTCTGTATCAATTGGCCTGGCTGAGTACATTCAGTAGATTAGTAACATAGGTCCTTGTCTAAAGCCTTGAGCACAGTCTTCTAAGCCCATTGCCACTGCATTCTGCCATACCTCATTGCTTCACTATGACAACTCAGTTTGCACCTAACACATCCACTTCCTGCTAACTCTTTGTGCTACCTACAAACATTTTTTTAAAAAATTTGTTTTGTATTCTATTTAGAAACTATTTGTAATCCCTACCTTTAAAACAAAATACTAAGGTTTTTGAAGACAAAGATTCTATCTCATGTTCACATCTACTAACACACACACACATACACACACAAAGAGAGGGGAGGGAATATATAAGATAGGTCATGGATAGACACACATAAAATGAATGATCTAAATAACAGCATACAATTTTACTAAACTGCTATAAAGAATATTGTCTACACAGTCAATCATGGTTTTACTTTTACCCACTGATATATCAGTACCAGATATTCCGTTTTCCCCCAATCATTAGTTAAATGTATACTTGTTAGACGGATATCCTTTACCTTACATACTGTCATTCACTACTGCTCTTGGATCCAAACTGGCAACAATAAGGCTCTCTTCCCACTGTTCTGTCCTGGTATGGACTCAGGGTGAGGTTATTTGTCCCTTCCAAAGTGACCTTCCTCATTCCCTTCCACACATATCTCCACCTGAGAGTCTCTGCTGTCCTCTTCAATGCTTTCTTGTTGATAAACATCAAGAAAAAGTAGAATGATAAACTCTAGGATACCACTCTGGGGAATGGCTAACACAGTCCAAAGGCCACACTGCAATGCAAATAGAAGCTGTTGCCAAGGCAGCCACGATAAGTAGTAAAATGGAAAGGCCATCATAACCCCTGAATCTGAGTGATCTGAGGAAAATGGAATGGGATAGAGTTTGATTGAGTCAGGAAGAGTCTTTTTTTACTTATTAGTACATTCCCTCATCCATATAAGTAATTAGTACTTATTAGAGAGCCATGATGGGACAGTCGCTGTGTAAAACACTGAGAATAAATGGACAACAAGGTACACTGGGCCCAAGGATGCTGCAGGACACTGGAGTAGAGAAAAGCCAGTGACTGAGAGAAGTCCTATTAGTTCACTAGTTTTGGGAAAGAAGGCCATCCTCAACTACATCATCACCAAAGACTTTGATTTGATGGAGATGAGAGACCAATGCAGGGAGCCCTGGTCATCTGAAAAGTAGGGGGAATTACTGCCTTTCCTTGTTTTGGATCCCAAAGACAAAACAGCTGACAACATGCACCTCACTGCTATACATGCGATCTCAGTATTCATAACACAATCACATGGTGTAGGCACTACTACTGTTGAATAGGTCATAGACGAAACTGAAGTATGAAGAGGTCAAAACGCTACCCATTCTTCAAAAGCCAATTCTAGAAGGGGTACTTCTAGATAAAAGTGGGCACAGTCATGCTTTCTTCTTTATATACTTGTGTTCCTCCTGCCAATCTAGCCTTTCCTCTTTTTTCTTCTGTCCTTTTGGTCCCCACTTCAGCTGTGGTTCCTATTTACCTACTAAATTGCATCTCTAAAGAACTTAGAAGGGACATGGAAAAAAGAGAGGGGAAGAATGGTACAGAGAAAATATGGGGGGGGCACTAGAACTTACTTCCTTTCCATGTTTACCTATAGTGTTAACTTCCAAAACAATCTAAGACAAAGCTGTCACTTAGGCATTTGGGTCCATTATGACCCAGTACAAGTCCTGCTTGGCAGTGATGGAAGGCCTGAGAGCGAGCACTCAAGTACACTGATCTCAGCTGCTTATAGACTTGAAATCTTGCTTTATCAGCAGCAAAGAACCAAACTGGCCAGTTACCATTTCATAACTTGTCTGACATTATCTTTCTGAATTAGTTATTTCATAATTTGATATTCTTTCCCTCATTTTATTTTGTTGTTTTATCCATGTTGGACATAACAGATCACTGGCTATAGCTGCCTCAATGTACAGATGAATCTCTGGGGTCTCTTCCCAATACTAAGTTGGTTACATATTCTTTTGCTCACACAGTTGTAAGTGCATTATTGGGGTTCAGGCAGTGTATGAATGCCCTAAATGTTATGAAAGAAGTATGCTATGTGAAACTTTTTTAGTGGAAGACCCCAGGAAGTTGTATATAATCTTGGACTTATCAAGATAACTGAAAAGACCAAGGTCCTGGCAGAAAAGAACTGAATGAAATTTCTAGAGATTCAGTGATTATGTGATAGAAGAAATCAAGAAGAAATTAGAACCAAGGAGTGGTAGAAAAAAAGAAGGAAGGAAAAGAAAATGATCTTCTTACTCAGTATGAAAACAGATACACACATGAAACAGAAGCAGCCCACTGAGCCAGAGTCTGTGGTCATGTTCCCACAGGTACTGCTGAAGAGAGGACACAACAGAGCCCCATATTCCCTTGGCTGTGTTCTTCTACCAGCTGAACAGAGTAGGTGCAACAGGTGAACATAGGACACAGTGCCTTCTCCCTCTCTCCAGTCTGGCACAGGCCTGATTCCTTTTTTCCCGGCCATCCCTCTCTGGGACATTCCTGCAGTCCTTGGTCTAAATGCTACCGACATCTCATGCTTTGTTGTATAATGCTTATGCCCCTACGTTGAGGAGAAGGAGCTTGAAAAACTTACTGAGCATGTTGTTTCTCAACCCTTCCCTGACAAACAGCATAGATATCCCACAAATGGGTGTCTGGCCAGGGTGTTCTCACTTAAAATCAGACATCTCATTTACTATCCCCGTTCTTCTAAGGGCCAGCTGTTTGGAGAAAAGGGAATAGATAGCTCCCTGTAAGAAAGCAGGATGGACAGGCTCTCTACTGCCTACCAGACTTTCCCAGAGCACTAGACTGCCTTCTGTCTCAAGCTGCTTCCTACCCAAAGCTGTTCTGAGGGACTGTAACATCTCTCCTTCCTTTATTAACTCTGCCCTCTTCTCCTGCAGCCCAGGTCAACAGCTAGGCTTCCACAGGTAGTCTTGCATGGCCTTTGCTTCTGGTTCCTTTCACTTCTTCATGGGGCAGGCAGTGCTGTCTCTTCTTCTTTCCCAGTTCCTACAGCAGGCTCTTCCCACCCTTCTCACACTTTCTCTTTCACCATGAAAGGGCACCAGACAGGAAGGCGCCTGTTACCCTTCTTGGAAGCAGGCTCTGGCTTGGCAAACAGCTTTTCTGAGAAGAAAAATGGCCACATTTAACTTCTGCTCAGATGGGCACCTCTCAAACCAAGAGCAATAATCTAGGTGACTAAATATATGAAACATTTGAGTTTTAGGAAATCTAAAAGTCAGCTACTATGGTGATGAAGAAAAGAAAAAGTAAGGAGATTCAAGTTTTTATTCATTATTTAATAAGAAAATTCCTTAAAATAAAAAATATGTATGAAGGAGATGCACAAAATTCTTACTTGAGATTTAAAATTTAAAAAATTATATATAAGGAGAAGGGCACAAAAATTTAATTTAATGTTCACCTTAGGTAATTTTGTGTCTTATTGTTCATGGCAATTACCATAAATCTGCATATCAATAAGTGAGAACAGATGTCAGTTGTTACAAGTGCTTGCCAATCAGGTCTGTTAAAAAGTGACAGATGGGTGGTTATAGAACATTCTCATAAGGCCTATTAGCACATTCACAGGAAGTGTCTGTGGTGTGGACTGCTGGAGACTCAGGGAAGAACACAGGGTCTTTGTGGGCCTATGAGCACACTTCATGCTGGGAGCTGCTCCAGCTGGAGCTTCTCAGAATGCCCAGACACTGCTTTTTGCAAACCCTTCTCTACTTGTGAGAGACACTTTCAGACAATCTTCTCAGAGACTGTATTTTAAATTCACAAAATGAGAGAAATATTTTGTTGTTTTGAGTAAATGTCTGACTTTACCCTTTCTTATTATTTTCAGAATTTAGAGCAGACTTCTGGTAGGTTGGTTAGATTGAAAATGAAGTAATTGTACTTGATTTCTTAGCAGATAACTTCTCTTCACCTTTAGGTTCAAATCGCTGCAATTTTCTGATCCTAGGGGTAGGACAAAGTTCACTTGGTAGACTACTTACTTACCATGCACAAACCCCTGGGTTTCATAGCTAGCACCACAGAAAACTGGCTGTGGTGATGCATACCTATAATACCAGCACTTAAGAAGGTAGAGGCAGGAGGGTCATGAGTTCAAGGTCATTCTTGGTCACATATTGAGTTTGAGGCTAGCCTGGGCTACAGGATAACCTGTCTTTAAAAAAAAAAATAAAAAAAACTTCTTGTCCTCATTTACATATAAAACCTACTCTTAATAAATTGGAAACATTTTTCAGGATGAAATGAGGCAGTTTACTATCTGCCCTAGCAGCTACTGCTTTACCAGTGGTGGGGCTCTATTTTCTACTGGGATTTGCATTGTCCATTGGTCCATCTGTGTAGGCACCTCACTGGAGCTTATGTTTATGCAAACATACCTGGCCTGGCTGGGACACAATGCTGTTTCATAAGCCTGATGGGGTCAGGTAGCTTTGGTTTTAGATCAGGATAGACTGGTTTTGAAATATGGATCCATGTCCATTAGTTCAATGACTTAGGTTAAATTTATTAGCCCTTCTTCAAAGCCTCACTTGCCCACCTATTAAATGGCATGTCAGCAGTCCCATATTCATAAAATAGCATTTAAGAGGTCTGTACTCTAATCTATACTACTCCACTTAATAATGATAACCTTGTAACATTTAACCATTTTATACTTCTGGTTTTCCAATTTGTAATGTAGTAAAGAGGTGACTTTTGCTTTTAGGATACCCTTAAAACTGCATGATATTATTAGGATCTAGGTTAAATGCAACCTTTACTTTCTCAGTAGTCTTCTGAGGTACCACAACACCCAAGGAGAAATTCAAGGTCAAAAGGATACTTGACCCTTGTTCTTTTTCCCTTCACCTAAGATACACGCTCCTGGCCAGATGCAGATCCAATGTTTCTGAAATTTCAAAAACTCACTGAACAAATACTAGAGGAGAGCTATGTATGAGTATGCTTTTGTTAGAAGTTTTAAAAGGGAAAATGAAATTAATTACCTTCCAGCAATAAGTATATATAAAGTGGTTAAGCTTATGAAGATATGATACTAAATCTATTTCTGCTTTAAAATTCCACATTTACTAAAGGTCCCTTTTTATATAAATCATAAAAAAATTGTAGTTTCAAAAAAAGGTTAAGATTTTTTTGAGGAAATATACCCAATACATAGCTACAGTATAAACTATAGCTCATTATGTCATAAATTGGAGATATAGGGCAGATGTAGCTGGTCTGGGAAAGGAGCTTATATGAAATTACCCATCAGAATAAGCATTATGAGACCACTTGGGAGGGATATATCACACCAAAGACAACGTGATGGGGCCTTGAAGGGAGAGAGCCTTCTTTTAAAAAACCTGGAGTAGCTTCATGAAGACAGATAGTTCGAAGTGGTAGAGAAGGAGACACCGCCATGAAGAGATAGAAATAGACACATGAAGTGCGATGAGTTACTAAAGAGAAGACTTCAGATGCTTTCAACAACAAAAGGAGTGTCTGACTTCTCTAGGCTTCCAGGAGGTGCTGAGAAAAATATGTATAAAATAAAAAACACACGATTAAGCATGGTTTAGCAGAATTGCCAAGATGCAGACATTAGGTAGTGCTTTAAACTTACCTTACAGCAGCAAGAGAAAGGGACTGCAAGGATATTGTGTGGCATAGCTTATTAACCGTCCCAAGCAGCTGCAGGGGTGTGAGGCCTGACTTCTGTCACTGAGAGAGAGGCTGATAGCTCCAGGGTCTGCAGTCCAGCAGTCAGACTTCACAGATCCAATTACTTACTAATGTGTTATCTAATGTTTTTCCTGTTCTCTTTTTGCATTTTTTCTCTCCTCAAATAAAAAATAGTTTGCTCATATAAATGAACCATTCTTAATTATGTGTCTCCTGAAAAACTACTGTGTTTTGAAAGCTTTTCATAGCCAAAATAGTATTGGTTTCCAAAATGCTTCACACTCTCTGGCAGTATGAGTTGTGCATATCTTCACTTTTATTATGTCACACTATCAATCCCAGGTGGGACTGGGATTAACAATTTCTCCCTTATTATGCTGTGGCCCCTACTATATTTGTCATATATAGTGACATATGCTCTCTAACATGTTTTGTAGTAGGCAAACTATCTTCAAATTCTCAGTAATGCATCTGTGAAGGTAGTAACAATGGTTTTTATGGTGATTTTCAATTTATATGTAAAGCTAAACATAAGTTTTATAATTAAAAAATTGAGCATTTAACTTGAGCTCTAATGAAAATAAATAAAAATACAAACTTACAGTTGTCAATTCACAAATTTATTTTCACTAATTTATTCAGAAATAGTCTCTAGCACCTTTATAGGAGGACTGGCTGCATCCATAAGCCCCTGGGACAGGCCTTGCTCTCTAGGAGTTCAGTGAGGCTTAGGGCACTGACCAGTTTGAGGTCATGAGGGATGCTCTGGTGAGGGAGGAGCAACATTAGAAAAGCTGGAGGAGTTAGCAAGTGTGCTAGTTTGAATGAGAATGGCTCCTACAGGCTCACAGATTTTAATGTTTGGTTCCCAGTTAGTGGAACTGTTTAGAAGAACAAGAGGGTGTGTCATTGGGATGGTCTTTGGATTTTCAAAAGCCCATGCCAGACCCAGTTGCATCTGCACAGTACTTATGGACCAGATGTAAGTGGTGAGCTATCTTTCCAGTGCCATGCCTTGCCTCTGTGCCACCATGCCTCCTGCCATAATGATCATGGACTAATCCTCTGAACCTGTAAGCAAATCCTCAACTAAATGCCTTCTTTTGAGGTTGCCTCGGTCATGGTGTCTCTGAACAACTAAAACAGCAAGCAGTCTATGTCACCCATTCACCATGATCACCCCACAATGCTATGGTAAGTAAATGACCATTAAAAAACGTAAGTCCTACCAATGCTAAGTACTATTTTGGGAACAAGACATTCCATTACTTTGTTGAAGAAAATAAAATACAGCAAACCATAAAGCTTCAAGTACTTAGAAAGATTAAACTTGATTATTCTCATAAGTGAGTACTTTTTTAAAGCTACAAAAGAGGTGTGATACATATATTTAATACTTTAAATATCCAAGATGTTGGCACCTAATGGACTGTTCAGTATTTGATTTTATAGTCTATGCAGACTTAGTATGGTGAATTTAACTGATTTTATAGTCTATGCAGACTTAGTATGGTGAAGGTTCAAGAAAAGAATCTTTTGGAAACCCCAGAGCATTTACAGAATGTCTTTAAACTAGCCACTTGCTCCATGCCACCTATTAGGTGACTCCTAGATACCCTTAGTTTTCAAAGGAGCACACACAGAATGTGTAAATGTTAATATCTTGACCTGTTGCTGATATGGCAGAGGCATACACATCCTAATAAAAAAATGGTAGGTCACTCTGTCCACCTGGGAAGGTGTGCTGTGTCCAGCCTCAGGAATAAGTGACCTTCTGAATAATGCAGCTCTGAGAGTACGGGAGCCTGAGGCTTCCTCTGAGGAAAACCCCTAACTTTACACATGGCTGGGACTGTGCTATGAGAAAGAAAACAAACCTCCTACCTGCCCAGAATGTGTCAAATGTTAGCATATATCTTAGCAGCTTGCAGCTAGACACTCTTTTTCTTTTTCTTTCAAAGATTAGAAACTCCCCTGAATATTTTACTACTATCGCTCCAGTTTCCTTCAGAGATTCTAAATACACTAGTCAGTCAATGTGATTCTTAGCACCAAGGCCAGGTTCCTATTATAACTTAAATATGATAATTATCTAATTATCATTTTAAAATACATTTTTAAATAGTTTAAAAGCTGCATTACAACGATAACAATTTATCTTATTAACTTAGATAATATGATGGGTTGCCCTTACCCTGTGGACCACAACAGATCATTAGGCTGTTATTCACAGAAGACATGAGGGGAATCCCTTCAGAAAGCAAAACTACAACAATAACAAAACTAAAACAACAACAATGTAAAAACTAATTACAAACATGTATCTGGAAAAAAATTAAGTGGGAAGGAGGTTCTCTAGTGACAAATAAACCTGGCTTTTATTTTACACCTGTGAATTTTATTTAATTAAGGGTGTCCATAATTAAAGAAAACTGCTTTATTCTAATATGCTTCCAATCACTTCTTTGCCTCCCCCCATTTTGGAATCAAACAGGAAAAGGCTTCCTACTCCTCCTCCTGGCAGGTTAATGGGTACCTGCACATACTATCTTCTCTGGCCCTGAGCTAGGGCAGGGTGTCTGTATGGAAGGTGGCACAGCAGGAATGACCTTTCACTAATCACAATATTACAGCAGCTATGGGCACCACTCATTATAAAAAGGAATCCTTCAATAATCTGCTTTTCAAATACAGTCATACTTTGATTTTTCTGAGAACAAAGATTATACTTTTATATAAAAGCTTCTGATGCACAGTTCTGTAAACTGGGTACTAAAGTTAAAAAAAGGCTCTGTGTTAATTGTCTGCCATTATCAAGGGACTACAAACTGTATCAAATGTAGGCTGCTAATCTTGGCTTTTGTTATGGAGGTCAGAACATTCTTATGATCACTTATTAAAAATTTCAGAGAATATTTTAGCTGCCTTTAGGTATAGGAATATCACTGGAAACCTCCCAATAATCAACCTATTAACAACAACAACCTCACAAATAAGTAAAGAATATATTCTGATGAAATCTGTAGCTCCCTCATAATTGTTCTGCAAGGTGAAGTGTGAGTATAAAATACAAAGGCAAGAAAAACACATCATAGCAGCTGATTCTAATTTTAATACCAAGACATAAAAAACTAGTTTATCAGGTAAGTACTTTTCACTCTTTTCCTTT
Source organism: Sigmodon hispidus (assembly GCA_004025045.1). Classification (NCBI taxonomy): domain Eukaryota; kingdom Metazoa; phylum Chordata; class Mammalia; order Rodentia; family Cricetidae; genus Sigmodon; species Sigmodon hispidus. The sequence continues at coordinate 98,481 of PVIH01001428.1, forward strand.
GGCTCCTTTGTCCTCTGAAACAACCAAAAATTCAGAAAATAGCATGGCCAAAAGGAATGGCATGCTTCATGACTTACCAGCCATTTGCTGAATGCCACTGAATGCACCCAGGTTGCTGGAAGAGGTGGCCTGCTGTAGAAGCTGCAAAACACCACAGGAGCTCAGTCAGAACAATGTGGAGACAAATCAACTTCCTCATTGTAGTGGGTACAGATTTATTTTCCTTATGTTTCTATAGTTGGCCACCACTCCCTGTTGATGGACTGAAGGTCCCCAGAGTTGGAGGTGTAAATCTATATTAATGTCTAATCTCTACTAAGAAATACAGACACTAGGGAAACTCACTAACCCTGCTGCGTTAAAACAATCAATTTACTCTTTTTAACAACCAGGTGCTAAATCTTTTGACACCAACAAAACATGACTAATTATAACTCTCTATAGTCTAGTAGTTACCATAACTCATCTCTGTCAATCAAGGTACATTTCCTCTTCTTTTTTCCTTCCCAGCTCAGTTTTCTCTTTCCTCTTTATTAAATCACACTTAAATATTTATTTTTTTAAAACTTTATACATGTGTACAATATACTTTGATCACCATTTTCCTCTTCCAGCTCCCATTAATTCCCTCCATGTATCCCCTCCAGACTTCATATCTTCTTGATTTAGACCCCACTGACTCTTCTTAGTCACCCATATGTGCATGGTGAATGAGTGTGGAGCTGTCCATGCAGCACAGACAACCTATCAGGAGCCATATAATGACAGAAAAATGGCTTTTCTTCACCAACTACCATCAACTTCCAATAGTTCCTCAGTTAGAGGTAGGACCTTATCTGTTCCTTCCCCATCTATGTCCAGAGTCAGTTTTCTTTATCTGTCATCAGAAGCACATGTATTTACTAAGACCACCATAAGAATCATAATGGTGACTATAGACCTAAGAATAACTATTCACAGTCATAGTCACAGCCACACTGCCAAGCAAGTGGTCAGACTTGAAGATGGTCTTCACCAGCAGGAGAAAAAAAAAGTACTTATCAAAATCTGGTACACAATGAATCTGTGTGTTTTATGTATGTCAAAATCTTAAAACAGGATATTAATTAATATGTGAAAGTCTTCAAAAACACATTTCCTTCTGTGCAGAATCAGTGGGTATCACAAGGTAAAGGCATACGGTTCCACTTCTGAAGCATTACTGTCTACCTTAGCTGGACTGTGTGGGCTTATTTAGGTCCTATCCTAGGATACTGACTAGATGGTGGAGACATTCTTCTTTTGGTAAGATAGATTAATAAAGATACAACTTACATGTAAGGAAGCATATAAATATGTACACCTGTTCTCAAACTCTCACATAGGAAACCAGGAAGAGAGACAGGAAAACCTAGGGATTACCATTTTAATACATAAAAATCTTATTTTGGTTTGATTTGTTGAGCTTCTTATCTATCCATTTTTGCTTTAAAGTGGAATCCTTCCCTTATAGTATGTATTTTCTTTTAAATTAAAGTTGTAAAATTAGCTTTAAAGGTATTTTAAGGAATTAGGAACACCCAGTGAGGTAAGCACACTACTTGGAAAATCAAGAAACAATCATTAATAATTATAGACTTGGATTCTAGTTTAACACAGAAGTAGGGAGTGACTTAAGGGCCAAAAGCTTTTTCAGACAAGAAGACCTTCAAGTGACACGAGAAAGAAGGCTCAGAAGTTAAGATTATTGGCTACTCTTCCAAAGGTCCCTGAGTTCAATTCCCAGCAACCACATGGTGGCTCACAACCATCTATAATAAAATTTGGTGCCCTCTTGTGGCATGCAGGTCTAACACTGTATACACAATAAATAAATAAATCTTAAAAAAAAGAGAAGAGAAGCATGGCCAAGAACAGACTGATATCAGGACATGAGAAAACCTAACTACAGCTTACAAAAGACAAGTCTATAAATGAGGCTGTTTTATTATCTTCCAGGTTATGAAAATAATTTTCAGATGTGGTCACAGGAACACATACCAGAGATTTCTGTGAGATGTGGAGCAAGGGAAATATGTCGTAATACTGGGACAGGGATCCATGTCGTGGTTTTCAGAAATGGTAGAACAACAAGCTAGACTCAGAAAGTATAAAAAGGCAAAAGGCAAGCATGATATCAACCTTGAATGAAAGTTTGGTAATTACAATTAAGCTGATGATCTGTGATCACCTCAAAAAATTGTAAAAAAAAATTTATGTAAATTTAATTTTCATTTAAAAAACTTTTAAATGAGTGTATATATAATGCAGTGATTGAGTACTTCACAAATACAAAGGTATAGTTATAGGGTTGTCTAGTTACATCTATAAATTATTATGAAAATGACAGCCCAAATGTGAGCTGAACAGGAATCACACCAATAGATTTTCCAAATTGGATAGAGAAAAAACCATGAGGCTTCAACCCTACATAGAGACAACCAAGGAAAGCTGGGAGGGGGAGAAGGAAAGGTGGTCTTTCCCAGGGAAGACCACACCAACTGGTTGTCCAGTGCCAAACAGCACTCCAAACATAATACAGATAGAATTATATAGACATAACAGGTTATATTTAGGAATATATACCTATGTGCCTATACATGTATACATACAATAACAGTAAAAAAGAGACTATGAGTTTAAAGGGGGATATATTGGAGGGAAGAAGGGTAAGGGATAAATGTTTTAAGTATAATCTCAAAAATTAAAAGAAAGGTTAAATAAGAATTAGAATACTGATTACTTATGGAAAAGAAGAAGAGAGTGACATATTTGGGTGAGGGAAAACAGGACAGTCCTAGGGCTATATTCTACTTTTTGATTCTCTTTTGAAAATAAAATTACCAGACCACATACCAGGGAAAAAGCATTGGCAGTATACATATAGATTTAAGCAATCTTGTCTATCAAAAATATTCATATTTTAAGGATAAAATAAAAAAATAGCCAGAAAATGACAGTACCACACTTTTTACTGGGCAGGGGGTGATAAAGGCTGAGAATCTGGGTAGCTGAAGGCCCACAGACACTAGCAGCTGCATGATTTAGGCAAAGGCACTAGGCCTCTTTAAGCTCCCTTCTAAAGCTGTGGGGAGGGTGTACAGTCCATAGATGATATGTGCCTGAGAGGAAAAGTTAAAATGTGAAAAGGCTGAATTAGGACCTGAACATGTCCTTGCTAAAACTTTCAGGCTAGAATAAAAGTCTTCAAAGGACACAATTAACCTTCATTAATAACCATGTAGTATGGGGCTGAGGTTTTCAAACAGTCAAATAGAGCAGGAAAGCAGAGCACTCACTTCTTCCCCGCCCACACGGACAGTTCTACGGAGCTGCCTACAACTTGCGGCTCCAGTAAGAGGTTCTGAAGTCCATGCTTGGGATTGTTATTCTGTCTACCTTAGAGATTAAATTCTGGCTACTGTATCTCAATAAAGACAAATGACAAAGTAAGATTAATACAAAAGAAACACTCAGAAACTATGGAAAATATAAGAGATGGTTCAAAGATCTGAGTCTGGCCTAAAAAGAAACATTAAGGCCATAAAAACAACTTCAGTGGAAAGACACAAGGTAAGGACCTAACTGAAGTCTCCTACAAGCTACTACTAGTACTAACCTGAAGCTGGTGAGCTCTCTGCCAATTCTCTTGGACTCTTTAGAATCTGAAGTTCAGATGATCAGTTATCAAACATGTAGCATCACTTATCTAGCATAGGCTTTTTACGGCACCTTAAAACACTGTTCATAAGTCTAGTGTATTGGGTTTTACTCAGTTGTCAACTGGCAACAATTAAATTCTTATGCTAACAATAAAATTAATGAAAACTTGCCCTTTATTAAATTATTAAATACTGATTTAATAATTTCTGGAACTCAAAATGTATGGAAAGTAAATTTTTGGCATACTTATAGAAAAGTAGCTTTTGACAGTTTTGGAGTTATGTTTCTTTCCTCCATGGAGACCATACAGAAAGCCACATTCTCTAGCACTTACCGCCAGGTACTGTGGGGTAAGTCCGCCCAGCCCTGTCAGGTTCCCCCAAGTGGCAGTGTTGAGCTGTTGCATCTGCTGTGCAAGCTGCTGCTGGAGGCGTCTTTGCTCTTTGTCCTTCTGAGTGTCCGCAAACTTCACCACAATAGGTGAAGAGCAGCCCTGTGGTCAGATACATTAGAGAGTGAAGAGGGTGTTACAGCCTGGTCGAATCCCTTTGTACTAGTCAGTCATCATTGGATTTATCTCCCTTAACTGTCTTGGGGCACATGGAATTCTTTAAAGTGGTTTGACCTTCCTTCTCTGAAGGGTACCACCAACAGAAAACTCCATATACTGTCACTAGTTTCTATAAGGGTATCTGTTGGTTGGTGAAGCCACTTGCTTTTTGTTTTGGTTATTATACTGCCTCTCCTCTCTTCATATGTCTTTCCTCAACTTTCCGGGACTTCCTTTAAGACAAAGATCTTATTTTTAATTAAATTTCATGGTTTGCTTGATTTAAAGATAGTTTGTGTGTCTGCATTTCTTTATATGGGTAGAGGAAAGATAAAGGGACAGATATAACAGTTGGAATGAAAATATCTCACTCATTTTTTACCATTCATTTATTTTCAGTTATATATTTCTGAACACTGGAACAGTGAAAGTAATTTCCACACAATAAAAGAAGTGAGTTTGGTTTTAGGAACATGGATGAAGGAAGGATATGAAAAATACATATAAGCACTGGTCAAAGCCTTTTTCCACATGTTCTCAGAAAGTGCTCTCTTCCTCCTTCCATGTCATTTCTGTTCTATCAAAGTCCCCAGAGCAGACGAAAAGATCCAGAAGCACATTCTTTCTAGTCAGTGATTCCCTAAATGGCAAAAGGAGGAGTCACATGGCTCCCTTTCTCTATTAACTTCACCATTCTACAGCCTTATTCAGTTTTAATTTTCTTTAAAAGGTAAGGAGTAAGAATAGTGAGAAAGACATGGTCAAAGGACATATAATAAACTAATTGTTGAGTTAGATATAATCTTTGGGAAAATGTTAGCCTATTACTCAAGCAGGATCATCCTAACCCAAACACCTCTGAAACATCTGATCCTTGGTGAGAACTCAGCAGAAAAATTCCCTCTTCTCCCAAGACTTTTCCTTAACATGGAACATGAAGCACATTCCATCACCATTCTGTTCCATTTTGCAGTTTTTTGAAAAAAGGTATTTCTATCCAGTTGATCAAGTAAAATCTTGTTATGTGATAGCAGACTTTCTACCACAGAAGATTTATTCCTATTTAAAATGCTCTTGCCCCTTCTATTCCCATTGAGTCCATTTTCTTTATTCTAAAAGACAAACTTGCATGCTTTTCCTCAGCACTTTGGGAGTTACTGGAAATTGAGCTATGAATTAAGGCTATCAAGTCTGTTATTTAAAGGGAGAAAAGTGAGGTGACTCTAACTGTGAAAACTTCTTTTCTAGTCTATCAACTTTTAACTCTGGTAAGCAGAGTCATGGTACAGAATGTTAAAGGCCAATGAATTACATTTATTGTAACATTTCCACTATTTAAAAAAATTTAGTATGCCTTTTTCTTTATCTGTTCAATATTTCAGTACTTTACTTTGAAGATGAAAATAACACAGAGAAGTTTTTCATGGAGCAGTTCTACTGCTGCATCAAATGTACTCCATAATAAACGGCAGCATCTTCTCCTAATGTTATATTTATTGATTTGTTCTTTAAAATGAAAAAGGCATGAAAGCATAAAAGTAGGTAAATATGTGTAGCTTTAAATGTGACCTGTTTAAGTCATGAAAGAAAAATAAGTGAGCACAATATATAGGAAAATGGAGAAAGATGCTATATGTGTGTTTAAAAACAAGTAGTTTTAAGTTAAATAATAATGTCTTACTTATAGATGTGTACCAAAGTCCTGAAAATAATATAATTAGTTAAAACTCCAACAAACAATTATAGTAGTATGATTATAGTAAAACTACATGGCATGTACTGTTCTGATTAAAGGTCAATTGTTGTAAATCAAACTGAGGGTCCTCTGTTTAAACATGGGTGTCCAGTTTTAAAAAGGAAATTACCAGCTCTGATAGATCACATTAGAGATCTTAAGAATAAACTGTGCCAGCCTTATATAGTGTTGTTTTCACCTGAAAGCCTCCTGCACTTTGGTTTTGGTTCATGCCCAGTTTTGCCTTGTATCTTGAGGTCTTTTGCAGTATAATGAGAAACTCAAATGGTATCAACATTTCCTATGAACTCATTTGGGGATGGCAGCACTTCTAAGTGTCAATAGAACTTGAGATTAATTATGGTATAAATCTCTCAATTATAAGAAATAAAAATTAAATGCATGTATGTAAATAAGTACATATGAGGACTGTTTTTTTTTTTTTTAAATAGCACTTTGATTTTAATGTGTTGGCTGAAAAATAGCTGGAAATCTAGTCTGGAGCAGCCTATGAGGAAAGGGAAGCCAAAATATCAGGAAATGTAAGTAACTGCATGGTATGCATGGTTGGAATCCTGCTTATTATAGTCTATCATGTTTGATTTTCACCAGAGCTTGCCTTCAGATGGGGTGGGGGTGGGGTTGTCTTAAAAATGCATTGCACTGCAAGGAAAACACATTAATTATATATGTTAGGAATATCAAAATCAAAATAAATGTTCAAAAAAGACAATAGGCTTTGCAATGCTGATGTCACAACTCAAAAAATACAGTAAACACGTAATGACAATGCCATGCACACCTCTCCCACCCTATCCGCCCACCTTCTAAATTAATATATAGAAGTTTCCCATGAAACATGACGCATAATGATCACTTAACTCCCAGCATGCTTTGGAAGATGCAGCATTGCAAAAACAAAAACAAACAAACAAACAAACAAAAAAACCCCCCAAAATAAAACTTCAGTCATGGGGGATTTTTAAAAAAGAAGCTCAAACGATTACTTTTTTTTGCACATTAAATAAAATTGAAAGTATTTTTGTTCAAATAGAAAAACACAGCTTCAGATAACACCACAAGGCCACTACTTCTGGAGAAAATCACCCATACACAGATACAGTGTACATAACACAGTAGCACATGCACTCTGAAATGATCCTATTAGACAATACAGAGTAAATGATGGCATGTCACTTTTGGAATGTTCTTGTGCAAAATTCTGAAAGGCCACGACCCAAATCACAAACTTAGTACAGAGAGCCGTGCGTCTCTACCTGTGGCATATTTCACATTGCTGATTCTCCTGTTCAATTCACAACCTCTTAAGAGATTGAATTTGAGCCCATATATTTCTTTGTTGTTCATTTTTAAGGAAAAGGACTAATCTGATTTTTCAGGAGACTGAAAATTAGCATTTCACTGTTAAAATGAGAATTATTAACTTTATTGTTTAGTCAAATGATTTATTATAGCAGCAATCTGAGGTGGGGGTTGTTCAGCTTAGTATATACTAACCCTGCTATGGGGTATGTATTCAATCCTCTAGGTCCAGAATGACACTTTGCTTCAAGTGCCTCATATTTAGGACCCATGTCACTCCAATAAAAGGCTCAAAAGACAGCCATAGGGCAAGTGGAAGGTTTCCCTAAGGTGCATTTCAAGTCACTGGGGGAAATGCAAGTGGAAAGAGAGAAGAGGGAGAGGGAGTGAGAGGGAACAGAGAGAAAGAGAAGGGGATGAATATGAGCGAGTGAAGAGCGAAATGTGAGACTTTAAATCTGTGATTGTCATGTGAACAATCCACACAGGAGAGAATTGCTTTACCATTCCCCATCATTTGCACAAAGAAAACAAAGAAAGGGCAGATGATACAGTACCTCCATGGTCTGAGACTGATGCATGGCTTTGATTGCATTCTGTGCCATTGCCCTTGTAGAAAATGTGACAAACGCACAGCCTGTGGGAAACAAGGGGACAGGGAGCAGGAAAGACAAAAAACAACAAGACAAAAGGGTTGGACGCTTGTTAAACCAACACAGTCTACGAGAACTGCCACAAGACGACACTGTTCTCAGTAGTACATAAAAATAAACAGCTTCTCTCTTTGGTTTCACCTTATTTTGCTTTTATTCACAGTGCTGAATTGTTAATTCGACCAAAGCAGAATAATTTGTTCATTAGCTTTTTTTTTTTTAAAGGGAACTAGGGAGCATGTTGTGTACTTTTGTTTTTTAAGCCACCAGATTTGAAAGTAGCAAGAGGTAACTTGCATTTTCTAAGTTAAAAGTGGGCTACTTTCCATTTTTTCCTTGGCTGATGATCTCTACACTGAGAACATGCACACATTAGGGTGTTGTTATTTCAAAATCTATCACTGAATTTGAAGAAGTAAATAAAGAATTCATTATACCAAGGGCAAATAAGCAAATAAATTTCAAGATCTCAAAGCATTAACAAATAAATATGTCTAGTTCATCTTGGATAGTTAAAAACATATATAAATAGATATTGATGCTATTCAAATGTAAACAAATATACTAAATTCATTACAAAGTAGTAATTACTAATTATTGACAAAAACTATTACTCTGAGAAAATTCAACAGTGCATATGAAATAAATTATAGAAACTGAAATTTGTACAAAAATTTTCATGACTTTGAAAGTTGTAACTTTCAGAAAGGAATCAGAGATTTGATCTAAAGTTTAACACACACAAGACAATGTACATTTCTCTGAACATCTACTGTGAGACTTGAAAAGCTTTCTGTGTTTATTTTATCTAGTGCTATAAAGTAACTAGCATTTAGAATGCTAGTTCCTGCTTTTGATAGCAGCCCTGGCTACCATGCAGGTCACCACTTGAACTACATAGCTCATCATCCTTTGTACTGATAAAAACACTATCTTGTAGAATTTACATTTTATTCATCATGTACCCTAGGGCTTCTTAGAGAAAAAGGCTGTGAAATTAATGCAGATTTAGCCTGATTTTATAAACTACTACAGCACACTAAAAGCTTAGCTAAAGCAATACAGACTTATTTCATTTATGATCTCTAATGACTTTAAAAGTGCATTGATTTTCAGCTTCTTTTGCTTTGCACAGTTTGAACTTAGGTATCAGCGAATAATTTAGTGTTCCACTCAATTTCCTCAAAACATTATTATTACTACTTAAAAGATTTCCAAATGAAGCAGATCTAAATACCGAGAGGCTGAAGCCTATTGTCATTTCAGAGCAGATGCATGAAAGCAAAATTCTGGCATCAACAGTATAAGATTGTTGCCCCTGTGGCCAATAAACAAAATAGAACATTCTACAGTCAAACAGGCAGCAGATTGTTTGGTTTATGTAAATCAATTTGTGAGTCATAAAATACATTTTCTTTTGACCTGCACTGTGTATGTACCTGGTAAGAATATCAAGTCAATATTGTGTAGTGTCTTTTAATCAAATAACATTAAGAGAAAGCAGTGTCTGTCCCTGATTCCCAATGTACAGTGACATTGTCATGAAAGTAAGTAAATGCAGATTTTTTTGCAACATGTTATAATCTTTAATATACAAAAGCTCCCAGTACGCAGGAAGGTCGTCCCATACTCCCCGCACCAGTTGAGTAGGTCTTAGGAAGCAGGCAAGTCCAGCTGTTTTGAGTCTGAGCTGTTGCATGTAGTTCCTGACAGAGCAGTAGCTGATAAAGCCTACTATTTAAATGTGTTCTATGTACCCAGACATGACTGTAGCTTTTGTCACTAAGGAAAGCAATGACTTTCTCCAAGGCATCTAGATCATGTATGTAAAATAGCATGTGAAATAGACCACAGAGCCTCAATTAGTTTCCATATTGATGCTGAGGTCTAAAATTATACTTTCAAATTTACTATTTGTTTCAAAGTAATATTTCTTTAAAACATTATGATCATCACTAAAATTACAGAAGAAACAAGAGTAAGAGGTTTTAATTTTTCCACTTCTTGCCGTGAGACTACAATACGGAGACCAAAGCAAATCATCTATCAGAGGTATGTTTGAAAGCATATGAATTCTCTAATAGTCACAAAAATTATCCTATTCATTTCTTTTGCTCTTATTATCTATTATCTAGAAATGTGTGCCAAACTGACAGTTTCCAAAAGGATGTTAAAATATATTAGAAACATGTAAAATGTCAATAAGAATTAATTAGGCACAGTTTATGTATTTATCACAATTTCACACAAGTAACATAAGTAACTTTGGGAGAAAGATAAAGCAATTAGCATGCACAATAAAATCCCTATCAACTCAAACCATTGGCCCCTCCTTTAAGAAGCCTGTAATTAAAAATCCAAGCAATGCTTCTAATTTTATAATCCTAACCCATTGAAAAAAATGACCTGACAAATGTGATGACTCCTTGAACCTTTTTATTTTCCTGAAAGTGATGCAGGAGGGGAGAAGCTGTCTCCTTAGGGGTGCCTAATCAAGTTCTGTACCGTTGCTTTGCTCAGTTACTTAGGAAAAAATTACTGTGTCATTTATAAAGTGGGAATACACGGTGAAAAATTTAACTCTTAGTGCAACTCTGGATGAAGTTAAGCAACTTAAGAGTCAACTAACGCTTATGATAGCAGAGTTTGTTAACCTTTGTAATTTCTCTAAATCAGGAGAGGTTGTGGCAACTGTATGGATGCATTTTAATTTTCTTTTCAACACAAGTACAAACACAGTAGTGGCTCCAGTTCTTGCCCTTTGATGTGTGGCTTTTCACTAACAAAGGGTCATAAGAGTTCTACTATTAAAATTGGCCACTGCTTTTTCTACAGTGGAATCAGAAGGCTTTCTATTGAGAAGTATCTTGTGTCCTAACTGGTCCTTTCATTTGCATGCAATGGCACCATTTGAGTCTTGACATGACAGCAGCCCTGATTTTGAAGTGTTAGTCCTTAACTATCACTGTTAAATGTACTATAGAGGCAACCAGTTCTTTGGTAACTGACCTCAGTGATGGAGAAATTAGACTAAAAGAAAAAAGATAGAAGCATTAATGACACCAGATTTCTTTCATTTTTGGTTTGGATAGAGTAGCATATATACTATCTATCTATCTACCTATCTATCCATCCATCCATCCACTATGCATATATGACTACCATAAAACTGCCAATAAGTATAAGAGAAAAATTCTTTTGTGGCTAGCCTCTCGTTTAGCTTGCAATTACTGTCTCCCCTTTCAGAATGTCAATGATTACTAATAGGAATGAGGAGTGAAATTTCTCTTATTTCAATGAGACTGCTGCCTTCTTGCTGCTAAAACAGATGATTGACTGGAGAAAGGTTTCACAAAGTGATTTCCTCCTACAGACATGATCTAAGGAAAGCTCAAAGCCCTGTTATAGCGGGTGGGGTTCTTGAAAACATCTATTACACTTGACATTTCAATTGAAAGGCCATCTCCCTCCCTCATCCCCAATTCTTTCTTTTCCTTTTTTTCTTCTTTCTCTCTCATTCCCTCCATCCTTCTTTCCTTTTTGGAGATGTTTCTCTGTGTAGCCCTGGGTGTACTGGTACTCACTCTGTAGACCAGGCTGGTCCTGAACTCATAAGATTCTCTGCCTCCCTGGAGCTGAGATTAAAGGAATGAGGTACCACTAACCAGTAAAAGGGTATCTTAACTCAGGGATTCTATGTCTTATCTCAGTTACCAGGAGAATTTTAAAGAACTAGGTGAATTTTTGCTTCAAACTAACCCCCCCCCCAAGTTAGAAGTACTTTTAAAAGCATGAATGATGCCAGGGTCTCTTAGTTTTTTGCAACCACTTTCAAAGAGACACAGTGGCCTGCTGTATCTCAAATAAAAGAAACATGATTTTAAGTTGCTATATACCATGAAGGAGACTTCAAACTATGGAAAACTTACTTATAAATGAATCATCACCTAAAAAGACATTAATACAACCAATTTTCCTTGCCATATCTTTTTAGCACTGGCAGGAATAATCAAATATATAGTACAGCATAATATTTGGGCACATGTATTAGTAATCCAATATATCATACACAATTTTGGGTTAGTTTACTGAAAACTGACACTGATACATCAATTATCCATTTATGGCATTTGAATTTGGGTACAGACTAGGACCCACTTAGCAGATAGCAAAATCTCATTGCTTAGATGGGGCTGGAAGACTATTTTGAACAAGATAGCAAAATGTAGTCACTATTTCAGGGGACAAGTGATAAACGTTTCTATGTAGATTAATGTTTAGGTACTATGTGGACAGGACTACACTGAACAAAACCGTCTTCTCCACATACCTGTCTGAACTGTCAAAGACCTATCCTAATATACTGCTTGACTACAACAAGAAACAAACAAGGATTTAACTGCTAATCCTGTCTGTGCTCTTCCCTGAAAACATTCATTTGTCAAGGGTTTAGGCAGAGGAATGTTGGAACACAGCTGGAATATTCTTAAACAAGCAGAAAGAAAGTTACCTTAAATGGTAGTGAAGATTTGACTACAGTTTGTGGAAAAAAAACAAAACAAAACAAAATCAACTTTTTCACTGACTCCAAGTTATAGATACTCAATTGCCACAGTGCAGAAAATTCCATAGGTTAGATCTCAATAACCTTTCTGAGTGTATGGATCAGTGAGAACATGTTTGTTTTAGGAGTTCAACATCCTAAAGTGACACTGTCAAATAAGTGCATTTGAGTTAGAAACCTCAAGCAAGCTTTGCTTTTGATGGCAAATGTCTCACTGGAAATGCCATAGACGGATTGTGATGACCTACTAGCTTTCTCATGGAGAGCTGTGCAGGTGCCCAAGAGCTGCAGCTACTCTTGAAGAATGATGCAACTATTGATATGAAGTTATTTCAAAGGGATGAGCAACATGCTTTCCAAAAAAGGAGAGCCAACAGAATGACAGAATGTCCCTAGTGGAGGAAAGGCCTCCTTAGATTTGGGCATATTGCCCTTTGCATGATTGAGACAAAATATTTGCTGAGTGGTTAGTATGACTATCTATAAAGATACTTTCCTGAACCGTTTCCTGAGGGTGTCTGTTCTGAAACATGGAATGGTTATAAGAAGGTTTCTTTTCTCCCCGCAAAGACAATGTCTCTAATTGAACATATAAATAGGGCTTGATAGGTACAGTTGTGAGTCCTGGCAGCTTTCAGGCCCTATGCTGATAAGTGGTGTCCTGAGTCAACATGTCTGAGGAGCCTGGGCAGAGTGCCTAGTAGGGGGGAACTGAAACAGCTGATGTGGCAGAGGAAAAATGTGGAGGAATCCTACTTGATTGATTGATAAACCCAGAAGAAAGGTGAGTGGTCAACTATTCAACTATACCTTGACTTTTATCACCACTAAACAGTACTGAGTAGTTTATATTATGATTTACAGGCACTCTTCAGAGCAGCCATGCTTTCATTTTACTTATTTTTTATTTATCATTTTTCTTCAACAGTTGAACTATCAACAGACACTGAGGGAAAAAATGCCAAGTGTCTTTTATCTGAAGTGCCACTAAGAGGGGACCTTTATTAATATTCTATTGAAAACTCAAGTTCTTTAATGAGAACAAAACAGTAGCATGAAATAGAGTTGTTCTTGTATCAAATACAGCAATTCAGGAGCAGGCCCCTATAGCCAGGAGTCCCTAGGTCCTGCTAATTGAAAAGTGTACCACTGTGTGTCTTTGTATTTCAGAACAAATGGTTATAAATGAGTATTTTCTTTTTCCAAATGAGAATTCTCACCAGTTCACCAGGGATTACTTTCTGTTTAAAGCAGGCAGTGGGGAGGGTATTTTCTTCTTTACACTGAGCCTACCCATTTGCAAGAAATACAACATGAAAAGGCTCCCATAACTTACTATGGGAAGAGGCTACTTCTGGGGTTAAGTGTTGGTTAATTAACCAAACAGCAGATCAAATTCACTAAGTTCTCCTAGCCGTTCTGCTCTTTCCTATGAAGGGTGAAATCTTATAGGCAGAAAATACTAATGTCGACCTACAGATGCCCCAAGTGTTTTTCTCAGCATCTCTCCTGCATAGTTGAGGCAGTGAGATGGAGAGTCACTTCACAGCTGTCCAAGGCAAGCACAGGGAAGCCAGTCAGCCAGCTCCCAGCTTCACACTTGTGGTCTCTATGCACCCATATAGACAGAAGTATGGAAAAGCCAGTAACTGGGCACTAATGTCGTCCTGTGAGAGAAGCAAGACAGATACATTTCACTGCTCTCATCAATGAATGGTAAACTAATAAATAGAAATAAGAAAACAAATTGACCAAGATCACATGTCAGTATAAAAACTTCTAGGACTGGAAGTTAGAGTCACTGACCTCTGAATAACTATAAACTTCATTCTGATTAAAGAGATTCCCCCCACTCTTTTTCATGCTGTATGTATTGCTTGTCTTAGGTACTGTCTGTTATTTAAGGTTCACAGTATCTTCTTCAGCTTTTAGAAATTCAGCATTGATGTGACATCTAAATAACAAGTATTTCAGAACTGACACAGTGCTCTCCCTTCCCACCCCTTTAAACCACCTTCAGAGGAAAATATAGAAATCAAAAGTCGGGTGTCACTCTATTCTTCTGGTTCCTTGACAACCTTCATTTGGGAACTGTGAAGGTGGATGTGGGTGAAACTTTTGTTCTCTGGAATTTTAGTTCTAGGAGCAAACAACTTGGAGTTTTATGTCTAAGATTAAAAAAAAATCTTCCTCACATGGTTCTAAAATTGGGTATGAAAGGTGAAATAGGTGAAAATTATTACCTTGATACTTATGGCATGGCTACTTATTTTAATGTGTGGTTTGGGTACCAGAGCTGGCCCAGAAACATAGCTTGAGAATGAGCAAAGTTCTTAATGATCCACATGGAAACTGCACTACAGAATGAAGATTTCTTCTCCAAACTGAAAAATGTTCCACATACACACTTCTACTTTGGATTAACTTGGGAAACTGCAGTCACACCACTGTTCATATGTATTGCCAATCTTCATGTTATAGGAAAGAGGTGTGTGGTCTTGTTAGGGGAGACCAGGTTAGACAGAAGGAGAAGGAAGGCTGACTCCCCACACTGCTCTGCATAGGGGCTCACAAAACGAGCAGTTCTCAGGACTGTAAGCCACAGCTTTCGCTTCCATTGCTGTGGCAAAAGAAGAGCCTACAATTTTCTTAAGGTCAAGGTCATTTTTCTATCATTTAGCACACTGGACTGTGGACAAGAAGCTTGGAAAGACGTAGGGCAGGACAGGTCTTGTTACTGTGAGATTATATACCTGCTCTGCACTGCATGAGCAGTGATGCCCTTTCTAGTCTTGTATGACAAACAGAAAGAACTGCACAGCTGAGCATGTATTCTTCTCTTCCACCGATCTTCCTTGCCCTCTAAATTTACTCAATTTGAGGATGAAAGGAGGTACAGAGCTAGGGCAGCCTGCCAGCATTCCATGGAACCTGGCACTCAGACCTTTCCACTGGGAGAAGTATGAGATGATCATTTTGGTTACAGAGAAAAGTTCAGGTTGGATAACTTGCTCACATGGGATATATTGCAAGATGACCTCCTGCTGTATGTGATGCCTACATCTCCCTTGACTGTGACACAGAGTTCCAATTAGCACTTAAGGAAAGAGACTTTGCAGAGAGCACACTCACCTCGACTAAGCCCATCGGGTCCCCGGAGAATCCGACATTCTTCTATCTGGCCAAATGGAGAAAACATCACTCTGATATCATTCTCATTACATTTCTTCGAAACCATTCCTATGAACAATTTTCGGTCTTCCACAGCTAGGAGATAAAAATAACAAATGAACAAAGGCTATGTCATCTTTTTTTTCTTGTAATCAATGCTTCATTACCAGTCAGGCTTGGCCATGTGACAAAGAGTGCAGTCCTAGAGCTACCTGCCCATGTCTGCCCTCTTCCTTCAGCTCATCCCATCCTGTCTGTCTTCTGACTCCAAGAGCAATTTGTTTAACTCCTAACTAGCCAAACTGTTTACACTTGATGCAGAAGTTGATTCCAGAGAAGAA
The DNA here is from genome assembly GCA_004025045.1 of Sigmodon hispidus. Taxonomy (NCBI): domain Eukaryota; kingdom Metazoa; phylum Chordata; class Mammalia; order Rodentia; family Cricetidae; genus Sigmodon; species Sigmodon hispidus. The sequence goes on from PVIH01001428.1 coordinate 114,499, forward strand.
AGTTGTTGTTATTCCTTGAGAATCATCTCTGATAGCTCCTTCCAGGAAAAAAACAGAAACACAAGAATGAGAAGGAAGCAGTACTAGTCCAGTACTTAGAACTAGGTTTCTCAAGGGATGGAGATACATTTTGGGTATCATGACAATGTGCACACTTTAGACTATCTGAGAGGGAAAGATTAGACAGGGTTTTCTTCAGATCTGGGAGGTTCCCCCCAAATCTCATTTTTCTTTTGCTTACAATATTTGAACTATATTTAGCCTATGAGGCAAATTACAGCTGGTTTCAAGGCAGTGTCTGCAGCCTTTCTAGGAAAGAGGATCTTTTAAAAGATGTCTGAAATGCTCCTAGAGATAAGACCTGCTTATCTTCTATTGCTTCGATTTAATCTATTTCTCAGAATTAAAAGTGTGGGTGAGGGAGGACAGAGATAGCCATATGTCTCTGAGACCTGGATTAGGCTCTGCTGCAAGTCACTGTGTGACCTTTGCTATTGAGTCTATATTACCATCTCACCACTGCTGTTTAGGTGGTAGTTACTGCTGTTTCCTTTAGTCCTCATTTCCACACACACAGCAAGTATTTATTTGTTCTGGATTTTCTGAGTCCTGGTGCCACTGGAGCTCAAGTTAAGGTATGAGGATATCAGTCCCCCAGGACTGGATCATCTGTTCCTGAAGCACTGTTGCAATTCAGTGACTTATCTTGTAGTAACACTGTTGCAGAGTTCTTTATAATGACTCCAAAGGCCTATGTCTGTGCTGTCCCATACACAGCTAAAGTCATGTGAGTTAACTTAAAAAGGGTCTAGTATGATTGAGAAACAGACTTTTTAATGCCATCTCAGTTTAATTTAAAAATTCAAAGCTGTGTGTATCTATTATATTAGTCAGTGCAGCTCTGAAGAACCTAAATGAAATAGCTAAATGTTCTTTGTCAGATAATTCCACATAATAAGTAAAGGACTTATTCTATCCATTTTTAGAGCAAATTTCTGAGTCCATAAAAGGGAAATAGGTTTTCCTAGGGTCATTCAAGATACGTGGTTTATTGTGGACTACAACTCATTTTCCTGCTGCCAGCCCAGTATTCATATTCCTTTGCTGATTTCTCCAAGCTAGAGGAAATGACTTAGAGGGTCTGGTCTTTGGTCTAGTGTTGTCATTAATTTGAAATGTGACCCTGGTAACCACCTCACTTTTGTCAGTCTCTCTTTTCCTGAGCACTTCAGAGAAGGCAGCCAAGCTTTGGTTAACTAAAACCCTGGGGTGGAGGTGCTAGAGAAGGTGCAGAGTCCTCCTTCTCCTGCCTCCTTCTATATTCAGGCTACTTTCCAAGACAACTCAGAGAAAGTCTAGGGCTCGTTTAATGTCTTCCAGAGATGAAACTTAAATAAAGGAGGAGCTGGAGAGACATATAGTGGGGGTGGGTTGACAAGACACAATATATAAGGGACAAAGTCAAGAACAACAGTGGTGTATCTAGATAAGGCAAAAAAACTTATATAATCAAAGAATGGGCTCAATGGATAAGGTGGGCTATGGGTATCTTTCATTTGGATAAAAAATTTCGAGAACTATTCTTGTGTCTCTGGAACAAGTGAAATACCAGCTAACTCTTGTGAATTAGCACAAACCTAGTGGTACAGGGCACCAATCTTCAGCAATCCTAGATCCCTTTCCAGTCTTCCCTAATGTATTATTATAGGACATCAGGGGCTGGCCCCTGAGCTTAGAGGGTCTTGGACAGCAGGACCTGTGAGCATGTGGCACTCCCTTGATGGAGACATAGAAATGAATGGAAGAAGAAAGGAAAGACTACTGGTCTCCAGTGCTTACTATTTCCTGCTCAAGACTTCTATACCTACCAAACTATGGCTGACAGCTGCATGAGAATAAAAATTTCCATCACATTTCTTACTTCTAAGAATCTTACTTTAATTCTTTAAAATAAAAGCAAATTTTAAAACTTTCATTTGATTTCTAGTTTTACTGGAAAATTTGAAGTTACAGTGTTTACCTAAAACAATTTGTACATTTTGAGTTCCAGAGTAGTACTACAGTAAATTATACATGCAGATCCTGAGTAAGCTAAACTATGACCTGTCATCTATGCACAATGAGTACAGAAAATGAAAATAATTTAAGAGGAAATCCCTGACTTTCTGGGTACCACTAAGAATAAATTCAACCAGATATCAAGAAAGAAGACAACTTTTCCTTAAAATACTTATTAGCTAAGAAAAAAGTGGAGGATATCTCTGTATGGTAGTAAAAAATGTTAATTTTCTTTTCTCTGTATGAGGTTTATATCTAATTGTCAATCAGTAAGAATGTAGATTGCTTAAGTCAATGTACTGTATCAGAGTAGTCTGGTACATACTTTAGAGAAATTTAAAATATAAAAAGAAAAGTAAGTTCCTTTCTCTTTAGGGTAAAACCATTTTCCTTCAAAAAAAAGTGAATTGAGCAGGGACTGGACATGTTGCACACATGAAGTGCTACACAGTTGGGGTCCTACTCCATGAATATCAGCAATAGAACCAAATGGCCTTCTAGACCAGAGGTCAATAAAGATCTTCCTTTCACAGTGTAGTCAGAAAGGGTTAATGTTCTGAGTATAAGGGTAACTTCTTAAAGTGAGAGGTCTAGAGATGTCATTTTAAAACATCCCTAATTGTAAGTCTGTGCTAACATCCTGCATACAATATGTCAAAGTCACACCTGGATTTGGAGCTGCTTGAATTAATTAACAACTTTTCAAAGTGTTGGTGCTAACATATGGCATTTAATTACTGCCTCCAAATCTGCAAGTGGTTCCACTCTGAATTTCAAAATGATTTTTTTTGTCTTCTAGAAAATCAGAAAGTGACTGGATAAAAATACTTTGTGATTTCTACTTTTAATGGTGGCTTTGAAGGTTTTCACCTTTCCATGAAAATAGTTATTAAGACTCTGGCTAGCTCTGAGCTTGACAAAGAATGCAGTGGTTCTAGAGATCTCAAGAAAGAGACAGGTCTTAATAAACATTTCTGGAGTCTAGGAATTAAGGTCCTCAAACATGTGCTGTTGAAAAATTAAAATAGGATGTATTCTGTGCTCTTTCTATACAGAATCTTCCTTGACAACAAGAAGCATGATAACAATCAATACTGGCTCTAGCTAATGAGAATCAAGAACAGCACTAGGGGAAAGTGAGCTCACACTTTTGTTATCACTCATTGGTAGACTAGCTTCAGCAACTGCTTTTAAATCTTGCACAGCTGGTACCTTCTACTTCATAGTACAAGAACTGAAAGCTGGACACTACAGAAAAATATATGATATATAGAACAGAAGAAAGTAACTATGTTTTTGATATTTAATGCAAGTACTTATATTCATTTATATCTCCTCAAACACACTTTTCATACCATCAAACAATTTTATGCAGTGGAAAATAACAAAAAAACTGAATTCTGTTGATGTCCGAGTATTTTAAAGTGTTCTTATTAAACATCCCATCAGTTATTACTTATCTAGAATAGTATTTTTTATTTTCTTTTTTGCACATCTGGCATGGTAGCACAGAAAACAAAATGCTATGGAGTAGAAATAATGTGATAAAGGATGTAGATTCAACTATAGCTATTTGAATGATGACTTAAAGGAAGCCACAGAGGTTTAGGAAGCCCATTCAGTTAAGATCCAACAGTGCAGGGCTGGTGTACAAACATCTAACATTTCTGAGCTCACCAGACATTCCGTGTATTAGACTGTAGATGGCTAGGGACTCAAAGGATGACTATTTTGCTGAAATTCACTTATCCATAACTAACTGATCTGTGATTAGCAGTCCTTGTTCAGAAAATACAAAATTTCAGAATTTGAGCACATAGTTAATGAAGACAGTAACTGTCTAGCTGTGATGAGTCCTTTGTGCTATACATAAATGTCAGCAAACTCAATAAAAGTGCAATTAGAGCTCGTTATACTTCTTTCACGGCTACAGGAGCTATTCAGAGAGTCTGAACCAAAGAAATCTTTGTGTTCTTTATGCTTCTGCAACTATGCTTACCTGTCAAAAATGCCACAAGGAATCAGGAAAGGCTGCACCACTTATAATTTGAGTTAGAAAAGTATGCATTTCTTCTGATTCCTAAGTAAGGTCCAAAGGGAACTATGTAAGCTGTTCTTATCTATGCAAGGCAAAGTTCCATTTTAGCTCTCATAATAGAGTTTTTGAAGTATAATTGCAAGTCTGTTCCCATGTTTTGACTTTTCTAATAAAAAATCCAGAAAATGATGTCAAAAGGAGAACTCATCCCACAAGCAGGTTTGAGACTCCTTAGTCCATGTATATGAGCTTACACTGTGGTGTGAGCAGTCTAGGTGTGCTAGGCTGGCCGCTTAGAAAGCAATAAAATGTCTCTCAGTTTATGGAGTGTGCCACTAATTTAGCATTAGCATAACAGAGAAAACTGAGTATTTCTAGTGTGCAAGGTATTATGCCAAGTTCTTTACAGACTCTGTGGGAGTTTGTTGATAAATGTCCCCCACAGACACATGTATCTGCACATCTAGCATCTTTTGGAAAGGTTATGACAGTTCTAGGACATGGAGCTTTACTGGAGGAAGTATGTTATTGGAGGTAAACTATGAGAGTTCCTATAGCCTCATCTCACTTCCAGTTCACCTTGTTTTCTATGGGTGCTTGGGAGATTGAGTTGTGATCTCTTGGCTTCCTGCCATCGTGTCTTCCCTAACCTTATGAACTCTCCCTCCAAAACTAGAAGCCCAAATAAATTCATTTTTTCTTAAGTTGCCTGTAGTCATGGCATTTTTATTTAGAGTAACAGAAAAGTAACTGATACAGATATTGATACTGGAGTGTAGGGTTGTTTCTGAGAAAAACCTGACCATGTTGCTTTTTGGAGGAATATGGAAGATTTGGAACTTCGCACTAGAAAAGTAGTTAAATGTTGTAAGCAGAACTTAATGGAATATTCCAGTGGAAGTGCTGATAGTGAAGGTCTGGCTCAAGAGGTTTCATCAGGGAATGAGGACTTTATTAGCAATAGAGCCAGAGACCATTTCTATGATGGGGCAAAGAACTGACTGCTTTCTATTTGCTGAAAATGTATTCGAGGCTAAATTAAGAGATTGCTGGGTGTTTAATCCCAGAATTTAGAAGGTAGAAGCAGATGTATCTCTGAGAGTTCAAGGCCAGCCTGGTCTATATAGTGATTTCCAGGCCAGCTAGGGCTCCATAGAGAGACCTTGCCTCCATAATAAATAAATAAAATAAAAAGTAATGGCCTAATTTCTTTGGTAGAAAAATTTCAGATCAGCATAGTGTTGAATCTTTGGCATGATTATTATTAGTGCAGGTCTATAATGAAAAGAACAAATGGGAAAAAATTAAAAGTGTATAGGCTGAATAGAAGCAGATCACTAGGAAGCTTAATATTTCAGCTACGCATGTGATTAATAGAGACTGTGATTGTTAAGGAGAGTGGGGCCATGAAAGAGAGGCCCTCTGCTCTGCACTGGAACAATAGGGAAGTGCCCCTAGGAAAAGACTGTGTCTAGCTAAGACTCCAATTTAAGGAAGAAAGGAGAAAGCCTAAGGGGTTGCTTGCTCATAGAAAGCTGCTGATAATTCAATCGGATGGTACAGGGGGTTCATTTCAAACTGGTAATTAACTTGGCAGTTAATCCAGGTGGCACTGCCTTTGAAGGCATGAGAGATTTTGAAGTGAGTGGGTCATGCATTCTTCCTCCATAATTTTAGAGAAACTGAAGTCAGGCACCATGTGGTAGTACTGAAGTCCCTTTGAGAAGGCCTGCCAGGCCATTACATGAAGCTGTGAAAGTGAAGTCTAGTTACAGCAAAGACTACAAGATGTTGGAGATGTCAGAGCCAGGAGACATCTGCCACAGAAAGCTGAATACAAGGGGTAGAATCAGCTCAAAATAGAGATGTATGTTACATCCTACAGCAAAACTATAGGGCTGAGACATCTAATCCCTTTCAAACTAAAGTCCTAGATACAGAGCTACAGGAGTTGGTATTTTTCCCTGCTGGTACTTAGTCTTGCTTTGATCTAATATTTCTTTACTATGTCCCCATTTCTCCCTTTGGAATTTTCTAAGTTTATGTTGGAAGTATGTAATTTAATTTTTGGTTTTACAAGCATCACAGTTAAGAGAGTTTCTTAAGTATCAAAACAGACTTTGAACTTCTAAACAGTGTTGAGACTTTAAGAACTACAGGGACTTCTGAAGTTGGACTAAATACATTTTGCATCATGAAAGACCATGAACTTTTGAGGGCCAGAGAATGGAATGTGGTGATGAGTGTAAGAAATGTACCCCACGGGCTCATTCATTTGAATACTGGTCCCAGATGTGGCTTACACTTTACCTGCTACCCCATACAACTTCCTCAAAGGGGGGGGCATTTTAAGGTCTTTTTATTGTAGTAATAAGGAGATCTAAAACCTCCTTGACTTTTTGAGATCATGGAAGATTTGGGGTGCATAGTTTAGTTTGCAGTAGTTTTAGACTCAATCCAAATACTGTGTCCAGAGTTGACACTGAGAACTCTTGGCAGATGTTTGTCCACCTGGTTGTACATAGGAGTAGTAGTAGTAGACAATATAAAGAAGAAAATACACCATATTTCAATACATGGGCATCTCAGGCCCTATGTGCTCACCTCTACTATCTAATTTATATTTATAAATACAACATAAAGCTTTCCACAGACTTTCATTCTATGATTTTTGCTCTGATATAATTTAGAGAAGTATAAACCCAAAGAATAGAGAGAATATCTCTTGGTGGCTAGAAACTTCAAGAAGACACACACTGGCTGGGTTTGCCCAACACGATTCCTCTGCCGTTTGCCACAGAAGAGTAGAAGAGTATATGGGAAGTCTGGGGGTAGAAAGGGCTGTCTTTAAAGGAAAGTATGCTCAGCAAAGAATGTTCTACAGCCAGTGTATCCCTCTGGGAGGTAATAACCAACTTCAAGGAGTGTCTGTCATTTTCAAAAACTGACAACAATATTATTGAGACTCTAGAAGAAAACAAAAATCTAACCCGTATATGGTAGTTAGCACTATTCCTATTTTATAAATGAGCAGAAGCAAAGTTCCATGTTGGTGACTATTATTAGGCATTATGTCGGTAACATGAATAAAGTTCCATGTCAGGAACATAGTCTTTTTCTTTTTCAGATTTACTGCTATAATATGGTCCCTTAGACAACTTGCCTGGCACACAGTAAATGTTAAATGCTGAAGGGAGAGAGAAGGGAGAGAGGAGGGAGGGAGGGAGGGAGGGAGGGAGGGAAGAAGCAATTTGATCTTGGTCTCACAACAAAGTAGTGGCAGATTTTTAGAAGTATTTTCTGATAATTGCCAGGTCTGTAATAAACTAGTATAGGGAAAGTGAATCTTCACTGAGCAAAGTAGGGTCCAGAAGATAGGTGCAAATCACCAGAACCTGCTCAGAGAAAGAGGGTAAGTGGCAGAGATTGAGCACCAGCTCTGGCAAACCAGTGATAACCTTGTGATAACTTGGGAGTTTTCCTCAAAACTTTACAGTCCATGAAAAAGCCAGAAAATGGGATTGATTATAATTAGCAAAAAACAAAACAAACAAAAGAACCAAAAACCAAACTAAAACAAACAAAATCCAACCAAAACCTGTGGAGAGATTTAGAATGCAATCATAATTTACATTTGCAGATATATAATCTCTAAGTGCATGGCTTCTGCCCTGATTACTAATTAATGAGGTGCAAAACTGCCTGCTGGAAGAAAACAGTGCTGAGTATGTCAGTCTTATGGGACAGAGAAGTTCTGTAGTCCAAGAAGGTAGATGATTCTTTTAATATATAGTTAAGTAAATTAAAAGAATAAAACAAGGACAGGAGGGTTGTAGAAACAGAAAGAAAAACTCAATAAAAATGTGGACTATCAACCCTGCAGTGTCTTAAAGAGGCAAATATCAATTTTATTATAGATCTCACCAAATACACATTTATTTTCCAGCAACTGTTCGTTATTTAACCAGCAGACTGAATGCTGAATGAATTCTGATGTGTACTGCAACAATTTAGAGAAAAATATAGTAAGATAGTCAAAGAGGAACAATGAGAGAACAAAAAATGGTGGCGTGTTTCTTAGTGGGCTACTCATTTCCATTCCCGTTCTCCACACTCATTAGGACCTGTGTCACAGTAGGAGTGGATCAATACTAGTCAAGTCCCACAAGGTTACTAAAGAACAAACCCTAAGCAGAGGAAATGGAAAATCATTCTCCACATCTGTGCCCCTCCCCCCAATGAGAAAGAGGAGTGGAGCACAGATTTCACCAGATGTGCTAACCATAGTCCTGGGGTAGGAACTGTCCACCTTGCAGAGGGAAACAACAGCTAGAGCTGGCTCCTCCCACCCCCACCTGACTTAAAGTACCAGACATTATTACATTAGACAGTTGGTTGCCACCTACCGTTTGACTTTTCACTATCTGCAGGTTTCATCTGAATGGGATGATGCATCTAAAAATATAAAAGTGAGAAAGTAAAGGCAGATTGAATAACTGTAAAATTAGTCTTAGAAATGTGATACTATTCAAGTACTGCTATAATTATAAGGACACATAATTAATAACAAGGCTTCTAAAGAATAGTATTACCTTAGTTTGTTACCTAGTTTTTATGTTTAAGAATCTAACCCTCAAGCCAGGAAACACTGTAATAGTACTTCAACTCTTGAACTTTGGAGTCAGGCTGGAGTAGGAAACCTCTACATTACAGGTGATCTTAGCCCTGCAATCCCAGCTATGTAATGTGGGCTAGTGTAACTTCTCTAGTGAAGCCTCTCATCTGTGAGATGGGGAGAATACTTGCAGAGACGGTTCTGGGAGTCCAATGAGAACACACATATAAAGTGCTTAATGCACAAGCAGAGCCAAAGAATTTAGAATTATGGCTATACTACTTAAATGATAATCATCTTTGTTTGTCTACCAGCTACTCTGTTTGCTTTCTGGCTTTATTTCAAGTCTCAATAGGAAATACATGAAGGCTTATCAGTGGCTTAATTTAGGTACCAATGTATAATGCAAAGCCACTGGAATATAGAGAACAATAGGAACAAGGGCAGGAGAGAAACATGAACTTATTAATTTGGTTAGTACATATGCAGGAAAAGAGAAAACTTTAAATAAATGAGGCTGATATCCTGAACCATGGAAGAACTTAATGCTCCATGGTTCATTATACAAAGCTGATGATACTTTTGTGTATGATCCAGAGTTTACTCTGAGGACAGAATTCTACCACTATTTCCAATTAAAATAAATTCCTCAAATTTCTTCTAAAGGTCCTCTTATTTACTATTCATCATACCCCAAGGAACAGGGAAGTCAAAGGGTGGATAGAATTACTGGCTATTCAAAAGCTTTTATTATAATGGGTCCACTCTTTGCGAACTTTTAATTTCCAGTGGACTTCCATTACTTGCAAGCCACAGCTCTGAGTTTAACTAATTTAAATGAAAGAAGAGTGGTTAGTATTTAGATATGGCACTTACATGATGGAACATTATTATCAGGTAGTCTGTGTGCAACACCAGTGTCTTTAGAGTACCAGAAGAAAAAGACAATGAGAAAGAATTGTCAAGGGATAAGACCTAATAAATTAGAGTTGCTTGATCTCAATGGCAGGATGTTTTTATGTTCAGATCACAGGCCTTAAGATGCAGCATCTTCCCGCATCTCTACCCCACACACTCACATATTGAATTTGTGGAGCAGATACTACTTGAGGATGATGTGGAATATTATTTTAACTAGGCAAAGATGTGTTATATTTGTTTATGCTGAATTTGTTTAATTGTGTAAAGAGGTATTGTATTTGCTTCACCTTGCCTGCCCAAAGGCACCAGATTGACCTAATAAAAGCTGATAGCTAGACAGTAGGACGGTGATGGGGCTGGTAGGTAGAGAGAATAAGTAGGAGAAAGAATCTAGGAGAGGCAGAATGGAGGGGGGAGGAAGAACAGGAGGATGAGATTAGGGAAGGGGAGAAGAGAGAACAAAGGAGAGAGAGAGAGAGAGACACCAGGGCCAGTCAGGCAGCCACCAGCCAGCCAGTCAGACACAGAGCAGGACATACAGAATGAAATAAAGGTAAAAAACCCCAAGGCAAAATGTAGATCAAGAGAAACAAATTAAATTAAAACTGGCTAATGACAGAGTTGGGATCAGAAGTTGAATCTTCCTGCTTTTAATACAACGATGACTCTCCTAGACAACACTGCTTTTCCATAAAATGTCTAACATGACTCTTGGACATGTGGTCTTTAATTAAGAGTTTCAGGCTTCACTCACCAGAGTCAGGTAAACACTTGTTTAAGGGTGCCTGTAACATACCTTCAGGTGAAAGTATTCTCTTTTCCCTCTGAACTCCCCAAACCTTTCATCTCTGTAGGTTCATGACTAGAGTTATAGTAATACCTCATTCTCCATCTTTCTGCAGCTGACCTAAAACTATTGAGAAGTAATGGCAGCAGTAATAAAGTAGCTACTGCCACTATAGTCTTAAACTGTTTTTTGTTCTTTATTGGAACCAGAGGGGGCAAAAGTTGGTTCACAGCAATCTTGGTTGTCAGACTATGGTGAACTCTGAATGCAGGTACAATCTAAAGATACTTTAGTAATGTACGTAAAGGACCATAACCTTCAAAAAAGGTGTTCAATCAGTGCTGTATTAACAATGGCTCATTATCGTGAACACTGTTTATCTGAGTTACAAATTTCTGATCACATACAACTTGTAAATGTCAAAAAGAACAAAAGCAGTGTCGAGGAGTCATTCTCATCATGTTTCTGTACTTTCTGATTCGAAAAAATTTGAGAGGTTTCTTGAGTGGAATAGGGAGGTACTACATAAGAATAGACATTCTAATTTGTTTCAGATTATAATAAAGGGATTCTTTCTTCAACAAAAGCGGTTTTAAAGGTTTGACTGAGAATTACCCTGGGACTATTCACCCATTCATTTGTCTTTGCTTTTTCCTATATTATTATATGAAGAAAATGAAAAGGAGAGCTGTCATGATGAAATATGTAGAGGATACTGAGGCAATATGGAAACTCAGAAATGCCCAGTATAGTCCCAGGAAGGACAAACTGAATGTGTTATTGTAGATGACTCAAGGTGTTCCTTAAATACATCCTTGCTGAGCCTACGGCATAAGAATTGTGAGTTTAAAGTTTGTCTGGGTTACAGAATGGGTACAATCAGCCTGCCTGACAAATTTAGTAACACCATGTCTTAAAAGTCAAAGAGGACTAGTCATATAGGTTAGTAGGAGAGCACTTATATAACATGCACGAGGCACTTGGATTAATCCCTAGTACTATAAAAAGAGCTGCAGGAAGGGCATCTCAAGGAAGAGAACACATATCTAAAGGCACAAAGCAAGTGAAAATAAGATGTATTGTTATTATAGAAGGATACTATGCAACAAGAAATTTTCTTTTTTTTCCTTTTTCTTGTTTTTTATTAGCATACCCACCACTGTTTCCCCCTCCCCTCTTCCCAGTCATCTCTGGGCTTCCCCTATTCCATCCATTCCTCACAGAGTGTAAAGATTCCCAAGGTGAGTTAATGCAGGCTAGTATATCCATTTGAGGCAGGACCAAGCCCTCCTGCCAGTATCAAGGCTGAGCAAAGTGTTCCTCTGTAGGGAATGGGCTCCAAGAAGCCAGTTCATGCACCAGGAATAAATTATAGTCCCACTGCAATAGGCCCCATAAACTGACCATGCCATGTACCTGTCATATACATTCACAGGGCCTAGGGGCCTAGTTCAGTCCTATGGAGGTTCCCCAGCTGTCAGTTGAGTCATTGAGCTCCCAATGGCTCGGGTCAGCTGTCTCTGTGGGTTTCCTCATCATGATCTTGACCCCTTTGCTCATATAATCTCTTCTCCCTCTCTTCTTAAATAAAAATACTCACTATGAATAAAGTAGCTGAATCATAGTAAGACTAGGAAAGGAGGTCTATAATCATGAGAGGCTTTCCAAGAAGTAAGTGATGCAAGACTACCCAACTGTGAACTAAAACTGTCCTATCACCAGGATTTGGCATCTTAAAGCCACATCCTCAGCATTTTTTTTCAAAAACTTAAGATGAAACCAATGATGTCAGCATGGCTGCTTTTTAACACTTTCTAGCCTGATTAGCTTGCTGCCTAGCTTGGGTGTGGCCTAAGAATAGATTTCCAGGTGGTGCCTTGCCTGTGAGGGTCTACCTGATGACAACAGAGCAGAAAAGGCTTGAGAAGTTGGTAGTTTCCATTCCAGTGTCTAATGTCTCAGCAGTTTTAAAGGAATTCCAGAGTAAGAACTGAGCCTAGTTCTGGGTGGCAAGTGAGCATATGATTCTCAGGACTACTTTTTTGTTCTCAAGGAACTTCCTTAGAGATGTGTGCTAGTTAAGATAAGGCTATGTCTTCACAATCACATGTAATAGGCCATGTCTGAAACAAATATTCAATGATCTGTCTGTATTGACACAATCTGTCTGAAGTTTCTGATAAGTCCAGGAAGTTTTATAAACAGCAGCCTCTGGTCACAATGAGACTTGATCAATGAGTCCATTAGTCTATCAGTAGCAAACTGAAGAAAACCTCCACATATCCCTTTTCTCTGTGGGTAGCATGTTTTCAGAGAAAAATAATAGGCACCAGTTTTACACATAGATCCTTCTCACAGGAGTGCAGCTGACTTAACATCCTTCATATTAGCATTTTTATGAAAATTTTTTTCTGACCTTATATTACTACAGATTTCTTTGAGTGATAGGAGTCGTCTTCTCATTTTTTATAAGAACACTTTGCACACAGTAACACATCATGCTGCTGGCTAGTTTCTTGGTCTCTATTTAGCCTTACTTGTTTTAAAACAAATGGAACATAATGAAAAGGGAGAATTTAATAGCTTCCTTCCTCCCTTCTTTATTAGGGCCAGGGTAGTTCTAATTATGGTCTTTATATAAAGGCTACTTAATTTCTACTACATTAACTACGGAATTATGTGTATAGTCAAAGCAGAACCATTCAGAGCAATATATCTTACTATGGCAACCAAGCAATGCTTCTGTGGAACTGCTTAATTTTCAGTGGGGACACATTAATATATCATCATTTTTCTACTCTAAAACTATGATTGTGTACCATCCACAACAGATGAAATTCATGAGCAGCAGAAGTGCTCTACCTGATGACAGTGTGGACCCTAAGATTTCCCAGAGTTGAGGTGGTAAATACCTCCACAATATTTAATATTATTTCCAGAAATTATAAAGATAAGCATGGCTTTGGTACCTTCACCATGTTAAAAAAAGCTGAGTGGGGCAGAGTCAGTGATAAAAGCAGTGCTTTATAGTCTAGCATTTAAAAGCTTTTCTAGTTGGAAAATGATTAAGGATATGCAATAAAACAGATTTAGATGAAGAAAATCTCTAAATGGGTTACAATGTGTGTGAAAAAGAATATGTAGGCTGGGAGAGAAAAGAAAGAAGGTAGAAAAAGTCCCTTAAAATAAAGAGTAATAAAAATATAAAACGTCAAGTAAAGATGGAAAATACACACAGAGTCTGGATTATGGTTATTATTTTTTTTTAAATTTTTTTAACTGTTAATGAGCTAACTGCAGAAAGACATTTGATTGCAAAGGCTTCTAAGTTAAACAAACATATATATTTTAAAGGTATCATGACTTTGAAACTTGTGTCTAAGGATATGTTGCTTTGGAAAAGAGGTTGTGCCTTTGTTTCCACAGAAGATGAGAACCTGTAGATTTCTTCCAGCCTAATATGGTTTGATCAACCAAGACCTCCTGAAAAAATCTCTGGTGGGAAGAGATAGCCACATCATCTTCAAGGCTGCCAACTAAGATCATCTAGGCTCAGGACCTTCATAAGATTGTCAGTGTCCCTCAATCAGCAGGAAGTAGTAATGAAAAACTATGCTCAAATTCCCCAAATAATTTTTATTAATGTTTGTTTTCATTATAAATGGTTAATAGTCATAGTCAATATCTTACTAAGAAAAAAGGTATATGATATAGGAAAGATAGATTATTAAATTTACTGTAATCTAAAAATCAGCTGTTAATCTAAAAATATTTTCCACTGGTATGGATTTTAGTTTGTTGATATAAATTTAAGGTCAATTTTGTCATATTGTATGTGTATTTCTACTCTTGTTTAAGATATGTTTATACAATTTCTTTAAAATTATAATGTATATTAAGAAATGTGGATTAATAGTCATCTGTGATAACCAAACTTATAGTTATGTTAGGATTTTTTAAGTATACAAAGATATATTTCAATTAGATAGGTAATCTCCAAACACTTCAAAGACCTACAGAATATGGCATTTAAAATATTTTAAGAACTTAGACTTTTCTGGACAGTGAGACAGGTTTGTTCCTGGCAGCACAAATCTAATTCAAGAGAATGATGGGCATTGAAGAACTCCATATGGAATTTACTTTCTTTATGGCAATGGTTAGCCATTGGACAAGAAAGTGTTCTTGCATTGACTGCCTGACAATATGCTGTATAAACTGGATATGCAGGTTCCATAGGAAAGTGATCTCTGAACTTTGGTAGAATAAGCTGGGATGGTCGGAGTATGGCAAGATTCATCTACATCTGGCTATGGGACAGGGCACAGGACAGGGTCACAAGGCCATTCATAATTGCTCTTTTGGGATGTTACAATTGAGGTACCATCATAGGTCCGTGGAGAAATTTCAGTCACTGTTTACTGCCATATTTTTTAAATATACATGCTGCAGGCCAGGGGAAAAAACTTTGAATGTGATACAAACAAACAAACAAGCAAACCTCAACATATAATTTTTTTCCAATAGAAAATCACAACTGGAGAAAAGCATAGTAAAAAAAAATTCTTCCTCAGTCATTGAACTATATGAAGTGCTCAGTAAAGTTATGATCATTTTTTAATCATTTTTTAAAGATACAATTGCCCTGGTAAATGTCTATTTGAAAGCTAAAAGAATGCACTGTTAAAGAATGCACTGTTAAAGAAGAAATGTTCAACTCCCAGTTTTTTGATATATAATAAATAATATAGTGATAAGGAACACTGATAACTCAGAATTCTCTATCTGTTTTTTGGCTTAGTGGGATCCAACTCAGCCTTTTTAAGTCACAATACACGAACTATTTATATTTCTGCTAGAATAATGCAACATACTAACGGGGATAAAATAAGCAATATAACTATTTAGTCCTGGCAAAATATAAAATAAAATACGGCAAGAAAATTAGATTTCTCTAGGTAGAATTCTATGCGGGAATTTGGAGTCTGTGATGGTGATTAAGTCATCACTTCTGACAGATTACTCTAATCTGTTGTCAAATAACATTCCCAACCCCATCTGTAACTTGCCATCCTAGTTATTCAATCCTTGGTATTTTCTGTGTATAAAACATACACCAAACAAGAGAGGTACATACTAGCATTTATTATACTCATTAGCTATGATTAGGTTCTGTTTTCATACTAAGTAAAAACACAAGCTTCCATTTTGCTTTATTTATTCCTAAAATTAGAAGAAAAATAATTTTAAAATAGGAAATACAGACCATGAATAAAAATAACTATAATGAAAAGTACAAGCCTTTCAGAAACAGTGCTATTTAAAAATGGTCATTCTTTAGTTTTCTTTGACACATTATTGATAAGGGCAAACCCATGCTACTTTTAAAATTATGGTTTATTTTACTTTGATGTGTATGATTATTTGCCTGCATTTATGTATGCACACCACATCCATGCCTGGTTCCCTTGGAGACCAAAAGAGGGCATCAGCTTCCCTGGAACTGGAATTATAGATAATGGCAAATTGTTATGTGAGTGCCAAACCTGGGTCCTTCTGCAAGAGCAGCAAGTACTCTTAACCACTGAGGAGTTTCTACAACTCACTTCCATGCCACTTTTAACTCCTTAAACAGACCTGTTCACTAAGTGGTGATTTCTCCAGTAACAGGCACTGTGGTTAGCAGTTACTGTGTTCAAATTTCCTGGGAAACATTTCAGTCCTTCCACATTTGTCATATAAATATTTGGTACTATCAATGATTGTAAAAGGAAATGGTTTGAGAAAAAGAAATATGTCTAATTGAACTTACATTTTAGTGGCCATGCAGAAATCTGAGGTGCTCGATTGAGAGCATGGCTCCTGGAGTTCCTCCTAGGCACAGGAACGACCCTCCCCACAGAAGAACACTGTGCCTTGGCCTCCAAGAAGCTTACTTTTCTTATCTTTGGAGTCTCCAGATTAGACCTGTTTCTACTCATTTTCCCTTGTCATATTTCTTCCTGTTCCCACAGTCACCACCTTAACTGGGATCTCCCGTCTGCTCACCTGAACACCTTCAGATCCTCCTCACCAGTTCTGCTCACTGTCTTCCCAACTGTTTCTGTACCGTTGCCTTCTGATACTCTTGAAACTTAGGTCTGCAAGTTTTTCCTTGCTCAAAACACACAAGAATCTTCTAAATTCAGTTCCAACTCTCTGGCTGGTATTTCCAGGCACTCTGTGTTTCAACCCTGTACTTCTGTCAGGCTTGTTTCTTTTTATTACTGTATTTCTCTTTATTCAAATTGGTTAATTCTTTTTTCTTTGGAACCTCTACCATATGCTAATCCACAAAAAAGCATCAGAACTCTTTTTTATGCATATAAACATCTTGTTTCTTTTGGCAACATAACTGCTATAACCTGTTTTAGAAAAAGCTTATACTTCAAACTAGGTTAAAATGTTACTTTTGTTGATTTTCTAATTCAAATTCATCTATTGCATGGCAAACCCCCCCCCAAAACCAAAACAAACCCACCTTGCATTATTTCCTTTCCAGATGACTGATAAAAACTTTTCAAAGTTTAATTTTACAGGCTATTTACTTTCAGAAGCCTAGAGAGGTTTCCCATAATTCCTCTGCAATATTTATTAGTTTTTAATTCTCCCCCACTGTGTGTGTGTGTGCGTGCGTGTGTGCGTGCGTGCGTGCGTGCGTGTGTGTGTGTGTGTGTGTGTGTGTGTGTGTGTGTATACATGCACCTCAGAGCAGGCGCCTGAGGGTCAGAGGTGGTACTGGCAACTAAATTGAGATCCTCTGCAAGAGGACTGTGCATGCCTAACTACAGAGCCGTCTCTCCAGCCCCATATTTACTAGTTTTAGTCCAGTCAATGTGAGCCCAGTCCTGACAACCTGACTCTGCCCTACAAGTCCAACATGACTTATTGGTTAGTAGTTTGCACCCAACACAAAGCGCCTTTCATCTACTTCAAACAACTTTAGTACTGTATTATTACTTATGTTTTATTTAATAATTTAGAGCTTCCTTTCAGCCTTAAGACAATCTAAACTTACCATAAACTCCAAACAAGAAAACTGTTAAAACTTCTGTGTTATAGAATAGTATTTTAAGATGTACTACATTTGTTTATGCTATGGAACATTGTTTAACAATGCAAAGATGTCTTGCATTTTTTTAAATTTCATTTTTCCCATTTTTTAATTTATAAAAGTTTTTTTTTCCATGTATACCACTGTTTGCCCTCCATTCCCTCCTCCCTGTCCCTCTCAATCCTCCCTCAGCATCCCCCCATCCATTCCCCAAAGAGGGTAAGGAGTCCTAAGGTGGGTCAGTTCAGTTGGGCATATCCATTTGAGGTAGGTTGCAGTCCCTCATCCCAGTATTAAGGCTGGGTTATGTGTTCCTCTGTAGAGAATAGTCTGATCCTATTCTATGAGGTTCTGCATACTGCCCACGTTAATCGACAGTCATCTACCTTTGGAGGGTTTAGTTCCTTTTCCTGATGGTTCCCCAGTGGCTGTTCTTGATATAGTGAGCTCCTCAGAACTATAGCCAGACACCTCTGAGGGAAGCCTCCTCATAATCTCTATCCGTTGGTTTATCTAGAAACTCTCTCTTTCTCTCTCTCTTTCTTTCTCTCCCTTCTCCTCTCTCATTAGCTGGACTAGAAGCTCGACCTGGTGCTTAGCTATGGATCTGCCTCTATTCATTGCTGGATAAAGGTTCTATAAGGACACTTAGGGTGATCATTCATTTGATTATAGAGGAAGTCCTGTTTAGGCACCACCTCCACTATTGGTTGAAGTCCTAGCCAGGAATATCCCATGAGTTCTTGGAGATTTCTCTAACATCCGGCCTCTTTCCAACCAGACATTAGCTTCCTCTATCAAGATATCCATCTCTTTCTCTCTCTAGTTGTTCCTCTCACTCAACAATCTCCTTCTCTCATGATTTATTCCCACCTCTCCTTGGTCGCTACCCATTATAATCCCAATTTGCTCAGGAGATCTTCTCTATTTCCTCTTACTAGGAGGATCCCTGGATGTCTCTTAAGTTCATTCTCATCCCAAGCTGTTCAGGGGTTGTGGTTTGTAGCTTGAGTATTCTTTGCTTTTTGTCTAAAATCCACTTACAAGTGAGTACATCCCCTGCTTATCTTTCTGAGCTTTTGCTACCTCACTCTGGAGGATATTCTCCAAATCCATCCATTGCCTGCAAATTTTAGGATGTCTTTTCTTTTTCCTACTGAGTAGTACTCTATTGTGTAGATGTTATCCTCAGTTTGTTAATCCACTCTTTAGTTGAGGGGCATCTAGGTTGTTTCCAGGTTCTTGCTATTATGAATAATGCTGCTATGAACATAGTTCAGCTAATGCCTTTGGGGTAAGAATGTGCATACTTTGGGTATATGCCCAGTAGTATGGAGGATCATTTGGGAGATTGATCCCCAGTTTTCTGAGGAACTGCCATACTGCATTCTAGAGTGGATGAACAAGTTTACACTCCCACCAACAATGGAGGAGTGTTCCCCTTCCTCTGCATCCTCTCCAGCATAGGCTGTCATCTGTGTTTTGGATGTTAGCCATTCTGACCGGTGTAAGGTTGTATATCAAAGTTGTTTTGATTTGTATTTCTCTGATGGCTAAAGATGTTAAGCAATTTTTAAGTGTCTTTCAGGAATTTGTAATTCTCTTGAGAATTCCCTTTTTAGCTTGAACCCCATTTTTAAATTGTGTTATTTAGGTTTTTGGGCTCTAATTTCTTGAGTTCTCTATATATTTTAGAGATCAGTCCTCTATCAGATGTAGGGAATGGGGTACAAATCTAAATAGAGAATTCTCAACAGAAAAATGTCAAATGGCCATAAGACATTTAAGGAATTGCTCAACATCCTTAGCCACCAGAGAAATGCAAATCAAAACAACTCTGAGATACCATCAAACATACAGCTTGTAACCAAAACTTAAATGGCAAAAGCAAAGGTAGAGAGAATAAAAGAGAAATTTAGAAATAAAGCCAGAAACTATGAATGGACAACATTTACCAGCAAAAGCAAATCTCTTAATTTCTTACATGCTTACACATGGAACATTTAATTTGGGCTTGGGAACTTTGGACACTTGACTTTGTAGGAAAAATAAGACCATAATTAGAACCATAAGGTCTGGGTTTGACCATACAGACTTTGCCAATTTCAAATATTTACAATAAAGTCTCTCAACACCCTTAAGCTTTGTTAAATTCAAGCCTGAAGCAAGTATCATACCAGCAAAGTCAGTGTACTGACTATAAAGAACTGCAAAATATAAATAAATGTGCGTGGTAAAATATAAAGCACTATGTGGTTTTAGTACTGTTCTTCTCTTACTTACCATCCACCTATATAATTTGTTTACTTACTGAGAGAACATCTATGACCAAAAACTACTCTTAAAAATTGGCTGATTCGGAAACATTTGTGGGTACCATCTATCTATGGTATGAAGCTCTGAAAATGTTTTTTCTCCACAAAAATTTTAGACCTCAACATGGAAAGCACTAAAATGTTAATGATGAAGAAAAATAAAGTATAGTAGGTGACAGGATAATTTGAGCACTTAGTTCAGTAAAATCAAAAAGTTTTGATTCTTACCCTTTTAAGATTATGATACAGCTTGTGAGTGCAATACAGTATTTAGGGCAAGAACGTTCAGAAGCTGAAGAAAGAGGAAGAGGGCTTTCACCCATTAGATTCAGCAGTCACCTGATTTTTGTTATTTTTGTATTTTCTGCTACAAGATGCACATATCAATGCTTATGCACTATTATGAGCATGGCAAGGGTAATGTACAACTCTATGGCGCTGAGTAATTCCATCCTAGTTTTATTCATTCAGGGCGGCATTTGGCAGACAAAGAAAATGGTTTTCTTTTTTTAATATTTATTTTTATTTTATGTGAATTGGTGTCTTGCCTGCATGTACAACTGTGTAAGGGTGTCAGGTCTTGGAATTACAGACAGTTGTTAGCTGCCATGTGAATGCTGGGAATCGAACTCAGGTCCTCCAGAACAGTCAGTGCTCTTAACCACTGAGCCATCTCTCCAGCTCAGAAAATAGTTTTCATAGAGATATCTGAAGAAGCCCTTAGTCCTATCTATGCTTTTATTAGTTGTGATAATTGACCTCTGAACTGATAAAGAGGAAAGAAATCTAGAGATACTACTAAGGCAAGATATAGATTTCCTTACTGCCTGGAAATGGGTAGTAGTAAGGGAAAATACAGGAATGGGGGAGATGAAGATAAAGTTTCTTTCTTATTTGGCCCACCTCTTTACTAATGTAACAGAGAAAGAGTCCCTGGTTCAGGCCCTGCTAAGAACATGACTTGACTATTATAATTTTCTGTGGACCATCTAACTGAATCTGTTCAAAAATGACTATTAGATATTTATATCTTAGGGCTTAGGAAAAAGCATAATTTTGAGATTTAGAATTCCATAGTCTATTAAAATTGTAGAAACCATGATATTGATTATCAGGGGCTTAAGGCAAATCAGTATTTTAGAAGCTTTTTTTTTTTTTTAGAAATCATACTTTTTGTCATCTTTATGAAAACATAAAAATTCAATTATTTGGGGGAAAATAATATTTTCTTTACTGTGCGATAAGGACATTGTGAAGTTACATGCCTTTAAGGTGCTTCACTGTGTTCTCTTTTATACTCAATTGTTCTGTAATCCAGCTTCTTCTATCTTCTAACTGAAGGACAAACCCAACAGTTTCTTTTAAAAGTGAGTGTCAAGTTTGAACAGCTGATACATTTATTCTCTCATTGTTTAGTGTTTCCTGAAGTCTAAACTAAACATAATCTTTCCCAGCAAAACTTTTAAAAGTTACCCTAAAAACAATAGCCATATTACAATAAAATATGAAGATCCAAGTATCATATTAAGATAAGAAAGTCAAGATAGAATGCCAGAGAACACACCTAAATTATTTAAATGATAGCATCCATTGATAGAGTGCATCCATGAGAGGATGAAGATGACTGTATAGGAGTACAGGATGCCATTTTGGAAAGTTAGACAATTCGAGACTTCATTCTGACAGAGTTGCTTCTCATTGGAGACCAGCTGAGGGTCCACCCACCCACATTCTTTCATCTTCCTCTTCACAATTCAGAATGTGGCTAATCCATCTAAATACATTTATTTAAAATGATATAGCATGGATGTGTCCTTAAAATCACTATAGCCCTTCTAATTATCAAGACCATCTTAGTGCTACTATCAAAGATTTCTAAAAGGATGAAAATATCTTGAATTTTGTTCTTTTCTTTTTTCCTAAGTAACAAGATTAGTCAATTGGGCTCAGAGTCCAGAATTTTAATTTTAGCAGTGAGCTGAGATACTGATTATGGTCATGTGATCTGCTTCTGTGGAAGCAGCTGACTTCAGATGGTTTTCCCCCCAAGACTAAAGGTCAAAGAGATTTAACTCATCAGACTCAGAGGCCTAGATACCGATGAGAAAGCAATAACAATTAAAATCTTCAAAAATACACCAGTAAGAAGTAGCTATTCTTCTGTTCCCAGTCTGCTAGTTAGCCCCAACAATCAGACACTGAACACAAATATGGGCAAAAGAATGAATTTGAGTGGCTGAATGAAGTCAGAACTACACACAAACTCAGTTGACAGATTCCTACGCCAAGAATTAGATATTTGGTTTTAACGAGAAAAATACAATTTAGTGTTTTTTTGTTTCAAGGAAAGCCTGATTTTTTATCTTCTATTCCATAAAATGGACTGTGGCAGGCCAGCTCCCATGGTCCACTCCAGGGTAATAAAAGAAATGCCTTAAGAGTATAAGAAACTTTTCTATCTGACGGTAGTTAAGAATAAATCTCTATCTGACTTGTAAAATAAGAAAAAATACAAGCTTTCTGATGTTAACTTTCTCCTTTACTTCAGCTTAAAAATGCTCTCTGACTCTTTGTCTCTCCACAAAGTTACAAATCTCCACACTGCTGTATGCAGCTACATATCTTACTTTACATATGTATGGCCACACATCTATATACATAGCTTCACCTATTTTCACATGTCTACACATCTTTCTTTTACATATATTTCTTTTCTACATCTCCTTTTATACAGTTTCATCTTCCTTGCCTCCCCAGTTACAAATATCCATACAGGCATAGCTATTCATCTCACATACATAGCTCTCTCACCATATAACACTTTACATTGTTTCTATACATTTTCATGTACAGATTCTAATAGCAGCAGCACTTTCATACAGCTATCTCTCATACACTCACTCATTCACACACATTTCTTCTACATCATTTACTCATTTTTTGCTCACTCACCCCCATTCATTCTCTTACATGCCTCTCTGCCTTTCTTTAGGCTTCTTCATCTCTCATTCAGCACACATACACTCACATACTACGTAGCTTCATCCCCACACTGCTGTTGCTTCTTTCTCAGATCTCTTACTCAGCACACATACTCACACACATATTGCATAGCTTTATTGATACATTGCTGTTGCTTCTTATACATTCTCATTCATACAAACTCATTCCTCTTTCTCTCTTCCTTTCTACATTGCCAATGCTTCCTGCATCCTTAGCCAAACTCTGGATAATTAGATGTTACATTTTTAGGGCCCAGCCCATTATCATAACACATGAAGTCACACAGTTTTTCTCAGGCTAGTTAGTAAGATCACAAAGACTGGCCAGTGTAAATGCTTGGCCTTGCACATAACTTTTTCCAGACAGAGAATGACACTGAAATTCAGGTCTTAACAATAACAGTAGAAGGTTGAACCTTAAGAGGTCAGGGTACATGCAGAAAATCAACTGTTGCAGAGGGGATGCCTCAAAACAGCCTGGCCTTGATTTATCAATAAACAACACCCAGGAATTAGTCTTTGTGTATTTTGTGCAAGAGCAGTTTAGAATCTGTTCTAAAGTCTAAAATTAGTTGTCTTTCAGACTGAAAATACTGTTTCTTTCCTGTGTTAGTAAAGAAGAATATTGTGATATTACTTCTATAAATCAGAATTATATAGGTTCAACAGAAATCAACTTTCCTGACTATCTACAACTGAAGTGTGCCCAAAGATGCAAAACATACTACCAATGGGGTATGGAAAGAACCCTACAGCTGTTCCTATTAGAGAAGCATAGGAGTGGCATCTGATACAGTTGCAGACAGAAAATAACTGGTCATTAACAGTCAGTGACCCCATGGCTCTGCCATGTGGGGTGCCTCATCAGGGAATTTTATGTCTGAACTTGTCAGAAACTAGTTGTGGCTTGCTGTATACTCCCATGGCCCCCAGCAATCTCACATACCCCATTCTGAATGTCCTTTTCTGTTTAGGTTTATCACACCACCTGGCTGATACTAGTTCTTGAAATTGCTTTCCTCTTGGCATGTGCATCATTCCCACTTTGCTTCTCCTTCTACATGGATCCTCTATCTATAAAGACCTGCTTTATATTTGGTCAACTAACTGAAGCTTACCCTTTGATACTGGGCTGATAAGCACATCTAGAATTTAGACTATGGTAAGTTTCAGCCTTATGTGGTAACAAATGACAGTGCTAACGAAGTACTATTAAAGCTGTTGGATGGACTATAAGCAATCACAAAACCCCAAACTGTGAAAAACTTGTGATCTAAAAGAAATAAGGGTAGGGCTCAAGAACTAACTAGAGAACTCTTGTAACTATCCAAGGCAGATGACATTTTTTGAAAGTCTTCCAAACTATAGAGAGATAAGTATATACACAGCATCCCTTATTATGCAGTAGTAGATTGACCTTAGCATTCATATGGTAGTTAAAATTTCTTCCTCAGCAAAAGTCTCTCAAGTTGTGGGTATTAAGAAAAACAGCATAATAAATGCTTTGCTTTCCTAGCAAGTAATTTCAAACTCAAGAATGATGAAGCAGGGGGAACTCTACATTCTTATGGCTTCCATATAGTGAAAATGGGCTGCTGAGTATTACTGATTAACTCATTGTGCACAGAAAATTGTTCCTCATGCTTTAGGATTAAGTTACTCTGGCCAGGAAGAATAAAAATAATACAAAGGAAAACTGCTTGAAATAGCACCAGTTCCATTAATCTCCTCATAGTCTACGATGTATTAATTCTCTGTAAATCTTATTCAAAGATTTTCTCAGCAGGCTTAAAGTACCAATAAGAGAAGAAAATAGAGTTATGCACTAAAGATCCTAGAAAATACAGGCCACCCTTGTAGATCTATTTATTTCTTTTCCTAGATGATCAGGTCACCTTATGTTTTTTTGAACATCTTAAAAAAGAGTCAACAAAATGAGTCTTTTGTATCATAGCAGATTTTTGCTTCTTTTTAGTTGTATAACAATTCAGGGATTGCAAAAGCTATATCTTTACATATATTAGAGTTGACTTGTGTTATGAGAGAAACTTAGAAATACAGTCCTGATTGCCCCTAGTCCTATCAAAAAGTGCCTCTGAAATGTTGCCATAATGTATGACCAATGAGTTAATTTAACTTTTGAAAGTACATATAGTATTTTATCCTTTAGACAAGATAAACTCCAAAATGAGTATCACAACCAAGCCAAGAAGCAAAAACAAACAAAAACTCATCTTTGTGTGAATGTGTGGTAAGAACTAAGGACTCTGATTTAATTGCAGGTCTGGAGTAGGGCCTGAGAGTTTCACTTCTTACCCAGTCTTAGGTGATGTTAATGTTGACAGTCTGAAGACCACACCTTGAATTAGCAGGATCATGCTGTACTTAGAGAAAGATAATAAGCAATGAGAGTCCATCGAGTTGAAGCCGGATAAATATAATATGGATATAGAAATTGCTTGTACTAAAAAGAACTGGCTTCTTACTTGGGTTTAAAAAGTAACTAAAAACTGGATGATGTTATAGCATTTCTTTCTTTAATGTTTATGTCTACTTTACTTTGGGACTACTTGACTCCTCTATATGTATTTAGGCATGTTGTAATAGCTGACATTGTCAACTTGACAGGATCTAGAATCACCCAGGAGCCAAACATCTGGGCATGTCTCTGAGGAGTTGCTTGACTGGGTCTGAGGTGGCAAGGCCACACTAAACGATGATGATACCATCCCATGGGTTGGGATGCTGCATCCACAAAGGGGAAAAAATGAACTGAGCACATCTTTCATCACTCTGTCCTGGCTGTGGATGCAATGTGATCAGCTGCCTCACACTCTTGCTATCATGATTTTCTTGCCATAATTAACTGTATTCCTGAACTGGGAGCTAATACAAACCTCTTCTTCAAGTTACTATTGTTAGGTATTTTATCACATCAAGGAGGTAACTAATATTCATAGTAACCTGTCAAGGTGCATCTATCTAAAAACTACAATATCTAACTGGTCTTCTTTAAAGCTAAAGTCACAAAGGTAAGAGGAATCGAGACACCTTACTGTCAGCATACTGCAATGACCAACATACTATACTCCTGATTTCTAATAGATGCCTAAATGTTTTCAGTCAAATCTTCCAAAACCTGCAGTGTCCAGGATAGCAGACCCTCATGGTATAAGCCCCTTGAACCAATTACTCACAATGACAGGTCTGCATCTTAAGCACGAATCTTCTGAGAAACAGCTTGCCTCTTTAAGTAATAAGAACTCTTTGAACCACCTTGTAGAACCAGAACTGAGAGAAGGGTCACAGACAACAATTTGGTCAAGATAGTTTAATTATACACATCTTTAACCCTGTGCTACAATTTTTCCTGTACTTAAATGAAAAGTTAATGTCAGTACATGAAGATAAAATTGGGATCATTGGACCCTTTATCAATTTCTCTTCCCAGCACACACTGATTAAATCTCCATTATCTGCTTTTCACTATTAGTACCACTTGTTTCTTTAATTGATGAACTTTGATGATTGGCTAAGTCTAATGGGCTAGCTGCAGCCAGGGCTTTGGCCCTAAAACTTCAGTTACAGAAAAAGAAAAAATGGTGTTTGTTCATCAATGCCCAGTCCATGAAGCTGATATTGGATACTTCTTGAACTAGCAGTTCTGAAACTTAGGAACCACTTAGGAGACTTTAAAATACTGATGCCCGGTTTCCCAGCTAAGAAAGATCATATAATCTACACGGTACTGCTTTGGCACACAGTTTTAAAAGCTTCCTAAGTGATCTTAAATTTACAGACAAGGCTGGGAATCAGTGCCCTAGCTGTAGGTATAAACAGACTTGAGGATTAAGGGTGGCTTTCATTTCCTTCATCAATGTTATAAACACATCTACTTTATGGTTATTTTAGGTACATGATCAAAAAGATGCTTATTATTCCTTTAGGTCTTCCTCAGAAAATAAAAATGAGAAAACAACATCAACAGCCTCCTATGAAGGAGAAAAGTCCAAGGATATGCTGCTAATTTGGACTCTAAATTTCTGATTCTTTAAAATAATGTGCTTGGCATAATTTTGTAGGGACATTGTGAGAACATGATTTGTTGTCATGTCTCCACCAGTGTTCGGTTGTGTTTGTCAGCACAGAATCTATCATCTGACCTGGGTTTCAGTGTCTTCATCTCCGGAGTAGGGAGATGGCTAATAGAAGCTCCTGTACTATGTAACCATCATTAGATGTAGCCTACTTTCTTTCCCCTATATGTTTTATTACTCTGTTAACTCACATAATAAGCTGAAACAAAGACACTTTTTAAATTAGCTATAGGATTTCTTAAGATTTTGTCTCTTATTTTCTTCATTGATACTTAATTTTTGTTAAATGACCTATGAATGTCTTGTATTTGGTCAGCTGTGACTCAGAAGTGACTTAAGTCACCTTATGACTGAAGTTCTCTAGTGAGTGATTCAGTGGTACTTGTCTTTTGAGGACTTTTTAGAGCTGTGGCTATGGTTATCATCTATGAGCTACACACAAAACAAAAAATATAAAACACAAAAAATGAAAGTAATCAAAATCCAGGCTAGAGTCTATGCATATACTTAAATCACAGTTTACAAATAATATTTCATAAGTCAGATACTAGGAATGAATTAGAAAGTCTGGATGAGCTAAGCTCAATTAAATGATAGTTGTCCTCTGTATTATATAATAACCAGTAGTCAGAGGTTTTGCTTTCCAGGGTCAAAGACAGCCTTAAAATAGTAAATGGAAATTTCAGGAGTCAAACACCATGCCATTCTGAGCTTTATGCTGAAACATTGCTCAGTCCTTCCCTGACTGTGAATCATTCTTTTGCCTAACATACCAGTACTATACTGTATGAATTTAAAAGTATGTTTGCAAGAAAGAACTACTTACAGGACTCAGTACAATGAAGTTTCAGGTGTAAAGCAGGGGTAATGAACCCATCTCCCATGAGTAAATATACTTTTTACTTACATCTAGTTGGGCAATGTCATAAAAATATTCATTCACTGATTTTCTTATTTAAAAATTCTTTATTATGTATAATCATTTTAGCTCTCTTAATCTTAATGGACTTCTGTCTGAAAAAGGCAACCAGAGAACGAAAACAAATCATCACTATTTTATTACTTATATGTAGACAGATACAGGTAGATAGGTAGTGCTCTTGGCCCATTTCCTAGGACATAGTAAATACAAACACTGGTACTTTTAAAGTATTTTTAAAGCTTTACTTTTAGTTTATGAGTGTTCTGCTTGCACACATGTCCACACATTACATATTTGCAATGGCTATAGAAGCCAGAAAAGGGTGCTGCATCATTTGGAATTGGAGTTATAGCTGGTTATAAACTATCACGTGGGTGCTAGGAATAAAGCCTGGGTCCTCTGGAAGAGAAATCAGTGCTCTTAACTGCTAAGCAATCACTGCAGCCATAATTATTACTTTTATTGATTCAATATGTATTATTATCTTATTAGATTGTTTAAATTTTAAAAGCCACTGAAAGCTAGAAATCATGTATACAAACATTTATAAAAACAAAATGTGATAGAAACATAATTATCCTATTGTTCTGTAACTATTCTGCTCTGCAGCCAGCATATGAAATATATGAAATGATAGTAATTTATATAAAATTTCCAAATCTCTTGACTTGCTGACTGTGTTACACTGGGTAACACAGGCTACTCAATACAAAGTATCTCACATAGTTCCCAGTATGTACTTTAAAAGGTGTTCTTCTGAAGAACCAATAATACTGTTTTTGGGCAAGTTAAGAAACTGTTCAGCTCACAGAGTAGAATATAACATGGCTCAAGTCACTGAGTGAAGACTTCAGAGTTAAAGTTGGGTTTCCTGTCATTTTGTACTTCCTGTCACTGAAGTGTGACAGTGCCATCCAAAGTGTGGGCCTAAAGGAGTGGCAGAAACATGACTGTTTCTTTAAATTCATATGAAAACAAAGATCACAGTGAACAGGAAGGTTAACATTCTACTCACTGCTCCATCTCTTAATGGGAACAGGGGGGTGGACATGAGTACTTCTGCAGACTGATTATCTGTGTCCCCAGTGGAGCAGTCACTGGTTTCCTTGGCAGGTGAGCACTGTGTTCATTCTCATTACACTGTGTCTAAGGAATGTGCTGTCTGCTTCTGTTCTCAGAGCCTTCACCTATGGTGGAGTC
Source organism: Sigmodon hispidus (assembly GCA_004025045.1). Classification (NCBI taxonomy): domain Eukaryota; kingdom Metazoa; phylum Chordata; class Mammalia; order Rodentia; family Cricetidae; genus Sigmodon; species Sigmodon hispidus. Next base: position 143,547 of record PVIH01001428.1, read on the forward strand.
TAATCTCTCACTGGCAAGAGGAGTGGCTTCTTAAATGATTATGAAGATGTCACTGCACAAATGTAAGTTTCCTCATCAATAAAACCATAGGGTAAACACAGCTTCTTCGTGAAAGCCTCCAAATGTATCTGTTATAATAGTAGGCTGTGATGATTGTGGGTAGGTTGAAATATTGTTTTCTCATTTTTAAGTAAATGAGCATGATTCCTATTGCTTCAACCTTAAGAGGGTTTTGCTTATTCTTTAAGATAAGCCTCAGGCCCTGTCATGTCTTTCCCCTACAGAGAAGTGTAGGGAGGCCAGCTGGATAATGATAGACCTTAGAATACAGATAGTAGGCTGGAAGCAAACCAGTGTGTATATAAAGAAAGGACTCCTAAAACATGAATCTCAATGGAACGATGTTGGTAAAACTATACTCTGAATAAAGGTGTTGTGTAGTGGGATTATGTTGTTACATCATAAATAATTGTCCAACCTACTAGTTTAATAAAAATGCTTATTGTCTGAGGGCAGATAGGAAGTATGGGTGGAGCTACTAGACTGGGAAAACCTCAGAGCAGAGCAGATATGCAGACAAATGCCACAGAGCCACCAGAGAGACAATGCAGATGCCAGGAGACACAGAGGAAAGAAGTTGAAATGCTGTTCTGAGAAGAGGTACCAAGCAGCATGGTCGAACAAGATGGGTTGAGTTCAGATGAAGTAATTAGCAAATTATATGCCTTGGCCCTAGGTTGATCAGCATAAAAATTATATAAGCCTGAATGTGATTATTTGAGGCTAAGTGGGTTAGAATCTCAGGGCCAAGCCCAGAAGTCCAGGCCAGAAACCAAATACAACAGTGTTGTATTTATAATCATTTTTTGAAAAGCTGTTCTTCCAGATTGGGATCAGAAACACCCTGGACTAACCCTTTGAACCCCACTCCAACTATAGGAACACCAGACTCACTTTTGAGGGAGGGGGTACAAAACTGGATTTGGCCAGGAGTGGAGACTGATCCATGCATTATTGGGTCAGTGGGACCAAAAGACTGTCTGCTCCCTGCCCAGGGAGGGGATGGGGAGTTGCAGAGAAGAAAAATGACCAGATGTGGTGGGAGGGGGAAGGGACCTTGAATAAGGATATACAGGGATGGAAAAAAAAATTCAGAGGGAAAGCTGAACACAAAGTAAATATATGTGTAGCAATCTTATTTGTATTATCACCCTTGATAAGCCATGCTTATGATTCTTATCCTCTTTATAGTTATTGTTAACTTTTCCGCATTTTAAATTCATTTTACTGTTTTTTTTGATAAATACAAAATAAAGAAGGAAAAAAAAGAAAAGCTGTTCTTCTTAGAATAATGGCTGTCTTCAATATTCATATTCTTCGTGGAGAACCCTAAGAGAGCAGCCTCATACTTGAGTTTTGAGCAAACTTCTTGCTTGGCCTAAAGTGTTTTGTATGACATGTGTCTGCTAGATAGTATGGTTTCACATCTGGGACAGAGCTGAGTCATACACTCTAATACATATGTTGCAGCAGGATCAACCCATGGTATAAGATGTCTTTATGACTTTCTGGTCTTAACTACTGGTGCCTTCTCGAACAGCTGGAACCTGCATAGCTGTCCTGATTCCACTGACAGCTCATCACACCACACTGCAAACTGCAGCAGGATAAGGGCTCAGGGCTTTTGACTTATTTTGAGATAGTCCCCAAAAGGAACCCTTGGACTCTTGGCAGGCTCTGGAAGGAATGGGGGCTATCATATCAGATAGGGTCCATAACAGTAGAAAGCCCTTCACTGACTTTATAACCCAGACTCTCAGCTTTGAACCTGATTGCCTGTGAACTCATTTACCAGTTGGGTAATCCAAACAAAGTACTAATTTTTTAAAGTTTTCATGAATCAAACAATTCAACATGTATTTATGATGCTGTAGTCAAAGTTAAAATATAGTTCTAGAGCTTCTACATGGGCAATCAATCAGGAATATAATAATTGTAACTGCTTTTAATTTTTGCATGTGCCTATGGGTTTGGTGTCCACTCATGTATGTGTATTTATATACAACAGGGTTTATGTGTAAGTGCATGTGTTTGTGTACATGTCTGTAGAGGCTTGAGGTGGAGGTCGGGAGTCTTCTGTGATTGTTCTCCACCTTATTCACTGAGGCAGGTTATCTCATTGAGCCCAGAGATCACTGTCTAAGCTAGTCTAGCTAGCCAGATTGTTCCTGGATAATGTTTCTGACTGTCTCTGCTGGAATCGCATGCAGTCTACCATGTCCACTTGATATTTATGTGAATGCTCGGGGTCTGAGTTCTGGTCCTCAAGCTTGTATGGCAAATGTGTTATTACTGTGCTGTGCTGTTTCTCCAAGCCATGCTTCCACTCTCTGAAATACCCTGTGTAAATCTACCCAGAGACACAGACACTGGAGTCCTAGAGACTGACCTCTTCTTAGTTGCTACTGCTTTCTTAGAAGAAGCGAGAGAAATAAACTTGATCTCTGGCACTTCAGTGTCCTCAGTTTAACAAGATGCATGCTATTGATATATCCCTGAAATATTTCTAGAAAGGATAACAATAACCCCATAAATCTACTTACAAAAAGAGATGATTTACTTATCCTTGTTAACTGGGGACAAGAATCAAACAGATAAAAGAAGCTCACTAATAATCCTAAAACCTCTTGCAAACATCCTTTCAACCTAACCTAACCAAAGGCTGTAAACAAGAAATTAACCTGACTTGACTATCCTCTTCTTTCTTTTTGTTCCATGATGGAAAAATTATGAGTGCTAAGCTACTTGTAGGTTCTTAAAAGGAAAAGGGAAAGCAGGTACCTGGAGAATTTCAAAGTGGATAGTGAAGTTCTGCACAATCCAGATTTGCTACATAAAGTCCTCTCCCACTATTAACCAATAACTGAAGTAGCAAAGTCAGATGTAGACTATATTACCTCACTAAGCACAACATGACTACAGACAAGGTGTAGAATGTATAAGGTATAAAAGACTCCTCTAAGAATCATTTAGTACAACCTTGATTCTGCAGGTGAAGAAGGAAGTAATTTCAAATGCTTTAAGTGCTTGCAGAGGAAGGATGGTGGCAGGCATATGTGTGAATAAATGATAGCAAGAGTGAAGAAGATAAAAGAGTATTTGTCATACTGACCCCCCCTTTTAAAACAATCTCTCATATGTACTGTTCACTATTTTCATCTCAATGACTGTGACAGCTGTAATGGCATTTTTAAATCCTATTTTATTATAAAAACTATTTTAACAGGGTATGTCATAACACTGATGAAACTTCCTGAGCACTCATGTACAATGCTGTCTACACTGAAAGAAAGCAGATAAACACATGAAGTTCTTTTCTGTTTCCCCTCTGAAGTGAACAATGACTTCTTTGCACTAAGAAGACCTGGCTGAGCAGTAGGGTTCTTAGTCTTTTGTTTGATTCAAATGCCAGACTCTTTCATTCTCTACTTCTTGGTAGGTGATGAAGAATTCAGTATGGAAACATTCTTCACACTCACCCATGTCATACACTTGAGGTTACAAACTGGCCAACCTGCTTCAACTAGACATAAGTTTTCGGAGTCATGCACAGTTCTCAGTGAAGAATTAGTGTTCTGTCACTATCCAAGTGATAAATTCTTATGAAAATCTTATGCTCTAATAACAGCTTTTGGATGATTATCTGGCTTTATGTCAAAATTTCTATCTTTGATCCTTAAAACCTATATTGTCTCTCGGTGATTTCATGGAGACCTTTAATTGAATTCATAGATACCTTCCTCTCTGATCTTTTAAAAAAAGTTTTATATATATTGTGGGATCTAAGATCTTAAAAGTAAACTTAGCATTCCAAGTTTATTACTGATCAACTGTAGAAAAATGGCAAATTTTTAAATCTGTTATTTTATATTGCCAGTGTGTCATTCTATCAAATATTATAAAAGAATAATCAAACCATAGTCCTTTTCAAAGAATAACAAACAGCAATTTTGAAAAGCTGATCAGAAACCAGTGCCAGGGCATTTACATGAATTCTCTCATAAAGCCTCACAACAATCCTATTATTCAGGCATGTCACCAAGACTGTTTGCTATATAAAACAGAAACACCTTCTATAGAATCCTGCTATTATTATTATTATTTCACTTTTTAAGATGGTGTAGCTGGATCTCTACTTTTATCATATGCTGGCATTTTCAACTTTTTATCACTAAGGAATTGTTATTAACCTTCTCTTATATATTTCCTTGTATTCAACTGGCCATGTTTGAAAATACCTTGATTTTCATTTCATTTCATCAGAGACATTCACTGTAACTGCCAATCAAAGTCAGCTCAAAACAAACAACCTACTATTCAGGTGGCATGCAAAACTTTACAGTGGGTGAGATGGTCTTTAAACATTGTATTTACTTATTTTTTCATTATATGTACAAATGTTTTGCCTGCATGTATATCTGTATACTACATGTGTGTCTAGTTCCCTGGGATCTGGCTGAGACTACAGATTGGTGATTATTTGGCTAAGGTTTCTTTCCATCCTGTAATTTTTTCTCTCTCTAAAGTTATGAGCTGGAAGCGATCTGGTCATATGTGTGACTGAGTCCCACTTGGGGGTGGTTCTATACCTTGACCGTAATATCTCATTCTGGTGTGACTCTTAGGGAAAAAGGACTTTTGCATCTATGGAATTCCTGTGCTTCACACCTTATTCTTTATAGCCTTGAATTCTTTATAATTCTTTTAGTTACAGTAAGGAAAATCTCAGACCTTACATTTTGGTCAACTTGTATTTTTGCAAAATTAAACATTATATGAAAATAATTGCGACACACAGGGCATGGCTCCTTATAGGCAGTTCTGTGAAGCCAAATATTTTAATTCTGCTCAAATTTAACAAATGTAAAACATTACATTTTGAATGTAAATGGCTCATAATCTCATAAGGAGTGGCTCTATTAGGAGGGGTAGCTTTCTTGGCGTGGGTTAGGCCTTGCTGGAGGAAGTATGTCACTGTGGGGGTGGGCTTTGAGGTGTCCTATGCTCAGGATTCTGCCCAGTGTCTCCATTGACTTCCTGTTGTGTACAAGATGTAGAACTCTCAGTTATTCCTCCAGTATCATGTCTGCCTGCCTGCCACCATGCTCTCCACCATGATGATAATTAACTGAACCTCTGAAACTGTAAATGAGTCCCCTCAATAAGTGTTTTCTTTAGAAGGCTTGCTGTGATCATGGTGTCTTTACACAATAGAAAGTAAACTAAGATACTACAGAAGGCAAATGAAAACGGATGCTCTGCTCTATACATTCCATAGATAGTGTACTGTCTGTTCTGGGTGGTTACTCTAGGTGGTTACTCTACACCTAGAGTAGCTAGCAAGTAGAAACAATGATTTCTAAGGCATTTAGAAATCTTTCCAGATTCCAGGAGCTTCAAAGGCAACATGCCATTTAGTTATCATGTCTTCTGTTAAGGTAAAAGGCAGAGATAATCACTATTTAACAGCAATTCTTAAGTATTATTTTACAATGAGGAATGCATTAGCTATCAGCTAAGACTCTTATTGAAATATAATAATTATTATTGTACAAGGGAGCTGAGATAATTGATGATGCCTAATAAAGGTGACTATAGTAAAGTAATTAAGAATATGTTGACAGGCAAAATAAGAGTAAGACTTACATTGTATCTTCCTGTATTTATACAGCTGAACTGCATATACCTCTTATTAGTGGTATAAAGATGTACATGGATACAGATTTGTATATGTAGTATTAACATGTCACCATTCACACACACTTATATGCACTAACATAAGCCTTTATCTTGTATTATAACATTTACAATGCAGACAGAATTATCTTTCTTTTCAAAGTAAAACCTGACCACTTTGGAAATATTGGAATAAATAAGGTTAGCCTATTATTTGGAAATTAAATTTCTTACAGATGTTTATTAAAAATTTACTTAGTATAGACACAATGAAATTATTTTCTTCTTGGTTATTCAGCTATGAAAGGCAAGTGATAATACTGTGTATTCCTTAGTATTCAGAAAAGTACTGGGAAAACAATAAAAATCTCTAAGTGTTGAATGAGTGAATGCACATTTTATATTACACATGATATAATTTTGGAGATGCAAACCTACTTATATAGATGTTTTGGCTATTTTTTCATAAATTTATTTGAAGGACATCTGAAAAAATTAACTCACATTGTTCTAGTTATGTGTTAATTCAAATAGCATTTTTTTGAGGGTGGTTTCATGATAGGAGAATATAAGAATCGAGAGATTTATAAAATAATGATGATTATGAGAAAGGCAAAATTATAACCATGACTCTGAGAACAAAAACATTAAATACACATTAGTAATTAGGAGAACTGCTTCAAAGAAAATGAGTGACTCAAAATACATTACAATGGGTAAACTGAATTTGGTCCCAAGCAGAGCCCAGATGTTCTGCATTAAAGAATAAACCCTAGCATTCTACTGCTGAGGATATGAAAACTGTTCTTTAGATGGCTTAGTCAATTTCACTTGGAAGAAAGGTGCCTACCCACACAGCATCCAGAAAAAGGCCCATTCACGTCATGTGGGTGAACATACTTGTCCCAGGAGGCCATTTTACTTTCAGCTTCTTCCTACTGTATCAAGATCATTTGTTTTAACAATTCAAATGTGTATGTAGTCCTTGCTCGCACTGTGTGTATTATTATAAAACACCTTTCAGTATGCTGCTACTAAAATGAAGTGCTGTAAACAAATGTTCTCTTAGGGCAATATTTCCTTAATATAAACTGCATTTAATAAAATTGGTAGTGATTCTAAGAAGAAAAGGATAATGCATCTTCATAAAAAATAGCTGAAAGAAATTTATGATTAATATTTTACAAGACACTTAGATTTCAAGTTCTTCTTTGCTGTTTAAAGTTTAAGAGTTTTCTCAAATTTGTATTCTATTTTATTATATCCTTAATTAAATTAATTTATACAAAAAATGCCCTACTGATACCACTGTAGATTTCAGTCCAAAAGTCTTATTGCCACAGCCAGTGCTTGTTAAGATCCTGAGCAAAGTGGCACATGGCATGGTGCTATCACTGGATATTTGACTCTAACATCTGATCATTGATAAGGTCTTAGTTTTTCTGTGCCTCAGACTTCTTTACTTTTAGTTTTAAATTGAACTAAATAAACTAGATTAGTAAAACAAAAGTACAAAATCTATGCTGCTGTAATAAGAATATAGTCTCTGGAATACACAATGGTAGATGCTGATGCTCTCTCTAGATGATACTGTCCTGCTTGCTAGTTGTAGCTGCTTGAAAGAAGACTTGAGGAGAGCGATTGCACAGACCTGTAATCTAAGCACTGGGAGGAGGCTAAAGCAAGTCTGAGACCTTGGGCTGTACCATTTTTTTTTTTTTTGCTTCAACAAAGAAAAAGAGGACGCTATCTGTTGTTGTTGATTTTTGAGATTATTATTTAATCACAATGATCCCCTTCTCTTCCTCCCCCAAAGCCTCTAATATAACCCTCTGAAGAGACCTCAGCCTGCTCCCCTATTCCCTTCACCTTGCTACACTGTTAGATTACATTCCTAAAGCTAGTCACCAAGGTCTATTCCCTTATTTGTTCACTTCCTCCTCCTGAAGCTGTCTACCAGGGTTCAGCTAGCAAAGTACTTAAATTCAGAAATCAAAAGTCCCCTTTAGCTCACCTAATTAACATGAACAATTAAAATTAAACACTTCATCCTAACAGGGTTTACTTTTCTAAATCACCATTTGTGCATGGTCCACCTCTGTCTCCTCTCCATCCAGAGGCAGTTCTTTGTCTCCCTGCTCTGGGACAATACTTCTTTGTCCTCTTCCTTGTTCTTTTCCACTTCTCCCTCATCATCTATCCCCCATCTCTGTCATTTATTCCTGTTCCTTTGTCTGTCTGGGGCAAATAAATCTCTTTGGTCTTGGGGGTCCTGAGCTGATACCCTTCCCTGCACTCCTTGGGACACTATGATTTTTAAAATTATGACTGTTATATTCTCTGTGTGTATGGTGTTGGGGATTAAACTGAAGCTTTGCACATATGAAGCTAGAACTCTGCAACTGGGATATACTGTATTCTTATCATGAAAGTAGATATTATTTAAACCTAGTATGCCATACTTTGAGATCAGAGGCTACCAAAGTTCTTCCAAGAACATAATGGCATAGGAATAGGGAAAAAACCCAAATACTGCTGTAGGTTTTACAGTACAATGGTTTAGTAGGTATCCTACCCTGTGCATACAGGACTACAATATTCTCCATCAGACTGTAATAGTATTACTTACTAAAGATCTCAAGTGTGTGTGTGTGCATAATTTCCATATTGTGTTAGAAGTAGAAAAGCACTAAAGTACAGATCAATTATGTATTAATTGTCTACTCTCCTTCAGCTAGACCAAGTAGAAGCCTTGCCAGGATTGATCCTTGCTATTTCCTATATAGTACCTGGGACATAGTAATTGCTCAGTAACTACATATAATTTATTAACCTCATGAAATATTAGCAAGAATCAAACACTACTATTTAATCTACTTTTAAGCATTAAGCAACCCATTCTAGAAGAGAGGTTTGTGGAATGAAAGAAATGATTCACTCTCCTTCTTTCCTCTCAGGGGTAGTCTCTGGATTAGTTCCCTTTGTTTCTACTACTCTATTTCTAGGGGTTTGAATTAAATACGGAGCTATAAGACCTAGACTTTGTCTGTTACACATTTCTCAGGCTTAAGATATACATCTTGGGTTATCAAAAAGGGCCCCAACTCTTCACTTCAAGTCACACCCTACTAAATGAAAAAAAGGGTGCTTCCAAGTTCACTTGAAGAGCAGACACATCAAACTGCCTGACAATCAGTCTATTGGTTTCTTCCCCTCCTGCACTAATCAAGTTCTTTGTTTCTTTCAAGATAGGAAATGGTATATCAGACCAAAAGGAAGCTCCGAACATTAGCCAAGTTCTACTTTTCAATAAAATTTACTTAGGATACAAAACAAAAACTGTACAAGAAAGAAGAAAATGTCTTATTTGATCTTATTATAAACTGAAAGTTCGAAAATGTTAGAAAAGAGGCAGTGAGCAATGGTCTTTATACACAGGAAAATGATTACAACCAGAAAAGATTTAAAGTGTCAGCAGATGATGTGCTTTTCTTTGTTTTTTTTTATTTTTATTCACAAAGGAACTGGAGGCATATGGCAAGGTACATCATTAATTTCTTATTAATATTATAAAATAAAGGCAACCAGTTAAAATAGTCATGCTACAACTTTAAATAACTGAACTTACTGGATATTTAATGAGAGATTTAGCACAGCAGGGTTTCTGCTAAATTAAGTCGTGCCTTCATATCACAGTGGGAAAACAGGTGTATATTGGTTTAGAATTATGGAAATGTTGACTAATTCTAAGGCTTGCAATCAAACAGCAAGGTACCCTGTAATATTTTTTCTCCAAGAATATGCATTAATCTTTTATGTTTGGTCCCATTTCTTCCTGTATACCAAAGGCTCACAAATAAAAGGCAACTACTTTCATGTCTTCCCTGCAGCTGTTAAGAGTGATTTTTTTTTAAGACAAAGCTACACATAAATGCAAGATGTGAGATTCCAGTCCTATTGACCACAAGTGAGAAGGCAAATGTAGAAAGTGTGTGCAGTGTGACAAACTTTGAATCTTACTAATCATATCTAACTTCTCAAATTTTTGTTTAACCTGCTTCAAGTAACTGAGCTTAAGAAACTGAGATGGATAAAACAAAAAATATTCCATCAATTGTATTTTTCAAACTCCCAGTTTATTTATTTAAAAAATTAAATTTTTTGTATTTTTTGTATCTGTTTTATCTGGACATATGTTTGTGAACCATGTGTCTGGTAACCACAAAAGAGTTCAGAGAAATAGCATAAGGTCCTCCAGAAAAGCAGCCAGTACCTTTTTTTTTTTTTAAATGCTGATCAGCCTAAGGCCCAGGCATATAACTTGCTAAGTCTTTACCCTTAAACTAACCCATCTTTCTTATCTTGTTCTGCCATGTGCCTTGGTACCTTTTCTTAGAGCAGCATTTCAGCTTCTTTCCTCTGTGTCTGCTGCTGCCTTATAGTTATGTCTCTGTCGCATCTCTGTGGTGTCTCTGCTCTGCTCTGAGATGTTCCTAGAGTTTTCTTAGTCTGGTGTCCCTGCCCATACTTCCTGTCTGCCTTTGGCCAATCAGTCTTTTTATTAAACCAGTAGGCGGGACAATTATTTACAATGGAACAGAATACAATCCCCCTACAGACACACTGCATGCTGTGTGGCTGCATAGAGAAACACATTAGGTTTTATCCATTTGGTCTTTCATGGGGCCCTGCAGCTACTGCTCTTAAATGCTGAACTGTTTTTCCAGCCCCGCCCCCTTGTTGTCTATAATTACAGGTTCCTAAAGTCTCTATTATTCAATTTCACATAAAGAATTTTAGAGAAAAAAAATCACACAATATTTGAACAACATACAAAAAGATTATTTGTTTGTAAGAATCAGAGTTGAGATGTCCTGCTTCCCACCCCAAATTACAGTTGTCAGCACTTTTGTGCATTTCAATATATGTTATTCATATTCACCCCAGGTTTCTAGTAAATTGTACTAATTATCAAATATGACTGGTATGGAAATGAAAACATCAGCTTGATATCTTCTGTTCTGTGTCAATACAAAACTATAAATTGGACATTAAAATATTGACTTGTGGTTAGCTGACTTTATCATCAAAGTGGTTTTCTGGAGAATATCTATGCAGAGGAAGATGACAGGAACCAAGCTATGTGGTATCTAACTATAATATATCTTATATGGTAAATAGTAGTTTATGACAAAAATAATTTTTAATGGATCAGAAAGAAATTTTGTGTGCTAATTATTACAAAGCATGTTTTTTATGAGAAGAAATATAAAGAAGTGTGGATTAGAGTTTAGACACAAGAAAGTTAATTTTCTTATATTTTTGTTCAAGATACTTAATATTTGCCTATAACTTTCTAGAATTACATTGGAAATTTTTCACTTACATAAAAAATAAAGCTTAAATACTATTACATCTTAAGTCAATGAAGAAAGAAGAATTAACGAAAACCATTTTACTAAAAATCACTTTGGAAGTTTTAGGAAGAAGTAGTTCCACAGAAGGGATCATTCTGTCACTACACATTTGTTCTTCTGTCCTTTGATTTGTTCAGATGAGAAAGAGAAAAACTAAAGAGGTATGCTGAATAGCTGTCTCCAAAACTTATTGCTCTTGGTGATCACTGAGTGTGGTGACAGTTGCCTGTACTCTCTGCATTCATCCATAAGTTAGAGGTCACCATGGGCTATGATAAAACTTTGTCTTAAAAATCTATTTACCTCAAAAAAGCTCACATTTTGAAAATCTTTTGCTAAGTATTTTTCTACTACAGACATAAGTTTTTTAATGGGCCTAACATGAATTATATAAGTTCTATGTTTAGAGAAAGCAGGAAGAAAAATATGTATGTGCCCATACCACTATGTGATGAATATGATTTGTGTATGTGTACAGGTACAGACAGAAGCAAACACTGAAACCATACCCTGAACCATCAGGAGCATTTTATCCTTCTTTTCTTCTTACCAAAACATATTTCAATAAAATCATGGCACTTGAAGTATTTACTTTATTTATAAAGTCTTTTTTATAACAAATACTTATAATTGTGATATTGTATTAACTGAACAGTAACATTTAGGTAAATGAAGAAAATATACTATATAATCAGCAAAGGCCAATTTGTACTACCAGGCAATATATATATAAGCCCCACAAAAGTCTGATAAATCTTGATGAAAGTGTCATGCACAACATCAGTTAATTTCTAATAATTGTACTAACCATCAGCTATTACTAGGAAAGAGATGCAGAACAGCACTGTGAGCTTTCTATTCTGTTCTACACCAACATGAAAGCACATATTTGCTATTAAAACACTGACTTTGTTAACCACCATTGACTGTTTAGAAGTCATTAGAAGCTTTAATATTATGTGTACACAGAGCACATTTTGTCCTTTCAAATGAAAATCTAACAGCTAAATTTGAAAAGGGGACCCTGGAGAGTAAAAGCTTTTCCCTTTCCATTTACTTTCCATGCATGTGTGGGTTCCCACCACCTTTAAAATCTTAACCCACCCAATACTCTTTGGCAGCTGCTGTACTCAGTGGGGTCACTCTGATTTCCTAACCAGGGGACATGCTATTTGAGAGTTCTTCCCATCAGTGTTAATACCAGCCTTCTTTGTGGGCTGGCTAGCTGGTCTGGCTACCACAGGGAATAGAGGGGTCAGAACATACTCCTCAAAAGACCAAAGCCATTTTTGGCACTAAGAACCCATAACTAAGACCTTTATTTGAAAGGACCATTTTCAAGCAATAAAGTGATTTTGGTACAAAAAGTAAACCGACTCACCCCAGGTAAAGTTTTAATATTGTGCAGTGCATTCTGGGCCTCAAGTGCAGCTTTTCTTGTATAAAATGTTACGAAACAACAACCTACAGAGAGAAATGAAAAGGTTTTAGAAATTTCTGTGAAGGCTTTGCTTAGATATAATGGAGACTGTGGCGAACAAATAATCTACTTAAAAGGATGCACAATTTAAAAATAATAAAGCACATGAGAGAAGCAATAACAACATCTCAAGCGTTTACACAGTGCCTTTCATCCTAAATCACATTTATTAGCTTTACCTGCATTGGAGACCAAGTCATAGCCCCCTGCACTAACTACCAGAAATAAAGCTACTTAGAAATTAACGTGTAAGCTAGAAGCGGGAGGCAAGGCATTGGTGGGACTTGGACCATAGCAACTATAATAAAATAAGTACTTAACCACAGTAATATTTGCATAAATTTATATTATCTTAATATTCTTAGAGTATCTCTAGAATGTTACACTTATAAAACATTTTTTAAGCTTACAGGTTTAAAAATCCAGAGAGATAGTGCCTCATTCTCTTTATCTCTACCATAGATTGCATAAAGCCAAGTTCTGTGCATAGAGCCATTCAATCCTTGTTAACAAATGATTAGCTAATTTAAACCAATTTAAAATTAGCCTGATACAGGAATGATGGTGAATGCTTTTAATCCCAGCAGTCAGGAGACAGAGGCAAGCATATCTCTGGTCTACAAAGCAAGTTCCAGAATAGCCAGGGCTTCATAGAGAAACTCTTTCTCAAAAAACAAAAACCAATATGTTGTTTTGATGCAATATGAATGGGTATGTACCCAAACAGATGTGAGCTAAATCTAGCCCAGATAATAAATAATGGCTGTGGCACATCTCTGGCGTCCTCATTTCCAAGAGCTGATAAAATCCCAGGCCAAAAATCCCTCTAAAGTAGGCCCCCAGATAACTCTTTTAAACCAATCTTCTCTATCATTCTCAGACCATTACAAAATGTTCACAAATTGCCAGCCAAGGCTGCATAGTGAGCCCCTATCTCAAAACCAAACAAAGCAAAATACCTCAATAAACAAACAAACCACCCCCCCAAAACCCTCACAAATTTATTTAATTATTTAATTATATGTTCAGACTGTACCATGAGGAAGAAGATCAGAGGACCAACTTGCAGAAGTTAACTCTCTTTCTACTACAGGAGTCTCAGGAATTGAAAGAACTCAGGCTGTTGGGTTTGGTTGCATGTACTTTTACCCAATGAGTCATCCTGTTTGCAAATTTAAAGACAAAAGATTCTATCTTTGTTCTGTGCTGTCTGAATAGTTTGAGATTGTTACAACCAAGAACTGAACCTTTAGGCTTAATTCCATAGGCATATCTCCCTGCAGCGCCCTTCGTCAGGAAGGTTGTCTTTGCTATGGTATAGTAGCACTCGTTTTGTAATTTTAGTTCCAATTGGTACCTTGCTCCTCTATCGTCCCTATTATGTATGCTATGTGAAACTAAATTATGTGAAGTAAAACTTCTTACCTAAAAGGTTGTACAGATCAGATTTTGTTTTGGGGATTGATCTGAAACATCTCAAGGCTGTGATCTAGAGATTAAGGATGGTGTGAAGAGGCTCCTCTGGCTTCTCTCTGTTTCCTTCTCTTTGTTCTTCTCAATCCCAATGACATTCTTCTCCAGACTCTAGTAGGAAGTCTCTCTTCCCTTCCTCTCCTACCCTCTAAAGTCCTATCATGTTTGCACATATCCGTATATTATATTGTTGCTGTCTAATGTCTTCCTACTTCCATACCTAATTATGGATGTAGGGACTTCACAGTATAATAAACCTCACTGAAGGCCTTTGTGGACTCATTGCAAGGTTCTAGGCCAGCCAAGTCTACATAGTGAGACTATCTCAAAGCAAGCAAACAAACAAAAATCAAAACAAACAAATGAAAAAAAAAATCAAAGTTCAAGGTCAAAATAAAAATTTAGAGCCAAGAGTATATAGATTAGCCTAAAGGATGGAGAGACGACAGGGGATTAAAAGTGAAGAACTAAGCAGAAACAGTATCAAACACATATGATATGAATAAGAGAATCATGTGCTCTTTCATTTTGGGACCACTTGAAGAGTCCTGACCCAACAACATAGTCATCTCAAGATTAAAGAGCTCTATCACTTTAAACACCCAAACAAAATTACTGCTACTCCTTACTCCTTGGGAGCCTTTGAGGCCTACAAATTCCATTTGTCAATCTCAAGGAAGGAAGCATGTTCAAAGCAGTATGTGTTTCAGTGTGAATTTGGTTGTTTCTATCTTAAAAAAAATTCCTTTGGTGAACAGAAGGTAGTTGGTTTGTGTTTTTCCTTTTTAAAATGTTTCTGAGAAAATGAAGGCTAAAAATTGGCATTGTGGTAGCTTGAAAGAAAATGGCCCCCAAAGACAGTGACACAATTAGGAGGTGTGGCCTTGTTGGCAGAAGTGTGTTACTGTGAACAAAGGCTTTGAGGTCTCTTTTGCTCAAGCTTCCCTATGCTGGAGGGGATGTGAAGCAAAGAGGACAGTCCTTCACTGCTGGTGGGAATGAAAACTTGTACAGCCACTTTTAACCACTTTAAATCAGTAAAGAAAAAAATTGTCAAATTTTTAAAACTTTAAAACCTTTTTTTCATTTATTGTGTTAAAAAGTGACTTACTCTTCATTTAACACACATGAAAACTATTGTCTTAAAATTTGCAGAGTATATATAGACATCCATATTTAAGTAGTCATCAAAAATGCAAAAATTTAGTGCTTCCTTCCCAGTGGGACTTTGATTTGTATGTATATTTGATGTGGGATGTCTTTCTGAATGCTGTGAAATATCATTGGATAATAAAGGGACTGTTTTGTCCTATGGCAAAGCATCTTAGAGGCAGATGGGAAACCCGAATATAGATAAAGAGGAAGAAGGACAGAATCAGACAGAAATGCCAGGCAGATTCAGAGGAAAGAAGAAGAAATGCTGCTCTCAGAAAAGGTACCAAGCTGGGTATCTAAACAAGATAAGAATCATAGGCTAGTTCAAGAGTAAGAGCTAGCTAGCATTATGCCTGAGCCATAGGCCAAACAGTTTGTAATTAATATAAGATTTTGATTATTTGGGACTGCTAGTTCTTGGGCCTCAGCCGGGTCAGAAACTTTTTACTACATATATTTCCAGAATTAGAACATACTTAAATATTATTATTTGAGTACTCTTTAGTTTAACCCTAGAATTTCCCCTACCTATCTGCTAATTCTAATTTAAATTAAAATCTTAGATTAATTAATAGGTAGAGAATATCTCAAAGAAGGAAGAGAAAAATACCATTTTTTTCTGATTTTTAAAATAATTATGATAAACGTAAGGGAGCAACCATAGATTTCAGATAACTCGTAAGCTTAAACAAGCATAAAATTGTCTTTCTTGCTGGTCCTAACTATAAGTACAGCTGTTAAGGGAACCACCTGTTCTTAGATTTCCCCACACCAGCTGTAACTCAGGTCTGAAATATACTGAATTCAGTTAGAGGTCAGATCTAACACCATATGGTTCAGCCACCAAATTCAGGGGACAAGGCTCCCTCCTTCTGCATGTTTTTCAAGTTGGGTGGTTAAACATCTATGATGCCCAGATGGTCTTCCATGGTCAGTGGCTGCCTCACATCCAGGAAGGGTTAGCCCTCTTGTGGCAGTTCTCATTCCTAAGAACTCCTCTTTCATGGGACACCAAGAAAAGTCTTGCTCCCCCTCAAAGAAGAACACTAAGTGTCCTAGGGACTCTGAAGATCACCAGAGGTGGATGTAGTCTGAGCCATGTGTTTCAACAAGTTCCAACCCTTCTATATATTGGTATTTTTGATATTTATGGTTTTCTAGTTTGCTCACTTGACACTGTCTAATGAGCACTTACAATTTATAATTTGTCTCACACTTATCTACTCCTTCAGGAGTTTCTGCCAGTGTCAACATCAAAGTTTGGCCTTTTCACAAAGCTAAAGTGTAGAAAAGACAAACACAATACCCCAGTTACCTTATGGTATCCCCAATGCAACAAGTTCAACAACTCATTGAGTTAATAAAAGTCAGAGCAGAAAAAAAACCATATAATCATCCTTCATGTGTCCATTTATCAACCTCTTCCCATTATCCTTCATCAGGGTTTTTGACATTCACAGGAACTGGTACAACAGTAAATTCTGAGGGGTGATCACAGAACCCAGTATCAGAATGTTTCATTCATGTACAGTCTAATATTTTCACTAACGATTATTACTCTCTCTTGATGATGTGTGTACTTAAGGCACACACTTGTGTGTCTGTTAATATTTTGAGTTTCTGTGTTTATAAACCACTAACAACTCTCTAAGAACTAATTCTGCTGTTAAATTAAAAAAAAAAAAACAAAAAAACAACCAAAAACTATCAGAGGGAAACACAGCCATAAGCATGGAAGAGATTTGGAGATACACATTCTGTATGAAGCCAAACTGTATGTAGATTCAGGAAGAACTGGCTACTTGATACCAACACACACACACACACACACACACACACACACACACACACACACACACACACACACACACACACACACACACACACCCTACCACTTATTTCTAATTTCACACCTGTCATTTCGTCAACCTTCTCAGGAAGAACTGGCTACCTGATACCAAGACACACACACACACACACACACACACCCCACTTATTTCTAATTTCACACCTGTCATTTTGTCAACCTTCTCACAGTAGTATCCCAGAAATGGGTAAGTCTAGCAATACAGTTGTGTAGGTTCAGTAGGTAAATCAGTCTCTAATAAGTATTGTAGCTATGAAATTTGACTATATCATCATGTGTCAGAAGTTGAGAGTGGTAATTCCAGACAAGCCCCAAACCACTGTCTAAATAGGATAGTTGGTGTCTATTATCTTTTTGTTGTCATAAAAAGTTCCCTTAGGTATTTTTCCATCTTAATTGCTGAATAGTTTGAGACATTGTTAATATGTTGTTTTTTTTTCTGTTTCCAATGATAAAGGCCCCAAAGTCAGACCAATGGACCATGCATGCATGTACACAAACACTCTCTCTCTCTCTCTCTCACACACACACACACACTTAAAAATCATAAAACACTCAATTTTACTGTAAGACTTTAATTTTAAATTATCAAAGTACATTTCTTCGCAAAGAAACCATCTGCATTGCTGCAAATCTTTTCAAATCACAGATGTTTCTCTAGAAATTCTGCACTTGGAAATTCTTGGTAATAATATCCACAGACTGGGGAAATACAGTGTTGTTTATGTAGCGATAACCAGTTTATATCCTGATTTGCCTTGATTCAGGCAACAATTACATTCTTCAATGTGAAAGGTAGTGTAATCACAGCTAGAGAAAATTATACCAACAGAATGGATTTAAAAATTAATTCTGCTTTTAAGAAAAGTGACAAAAAACTCTTTTAAGGAAATTTTACCCAAGGTTTCTAAGCTGACCGAATTGGAGAGGGCTACAACTATGATCTGACTCTTTGGAGATGCTATTTTATTTTAGAAATCTAGTTTAAGCCTTTGACTAAAATATGAAAAATAAGACATTTTTAAAATTAAATTTGTGTTTGAATTTAAAGAATCAAAGTACAAAGACAGAAGTTCAATGACTTGGATTGTTCTTAATTATTGAAATAGTAACTTTAGGAGCAGGAAGAAATCCCAGGTCACATGCCGACAACATCCATTCTCAGTGGCTGGAGCCAGCCCCATGTGCTATCAGTATCAAGAAAACAGGCCTCAGAATATCTCCTGCAGTCATCAGCCTGGTACAAAGACAAACACTCCTATATTAAGGTGCTCTTAAAGTGGAAAAAATGGTCTATTTGAAATGTCTATATTCTTAAACCAATACATTAATATGGAATAATGTACTACTTTTAAAAATATAAATAACTGTGTAGTTTGAGGTTTGAGAAGGCGAAAATTACTTTCCTATGGCTAAGGTAGCTTTAAAAATAAGTATGTCAGATTTTAAGCTTACTGTGTTCTGTACTAATAAGGTATCTACCATAAGTGAACTCAAGAGGCTTATCCATAACCATAGGAAATCTACTTTGTTTTCTAAATTTAAGCAAATGTATACTTACAAACAGTTACAGAAAGACCACTTAATGACTGAATGCTACACTTGTGGTTTTTGTTTGTTTGTTTTTTCCTCCACCAAAGTAGTAGTCCTGGCAGATAAATTCAATTCATGTAAATTAAAATTTTCTTTATAAGCTGCCTTTGAATTCAGAGAGGCTGGGAGATCAAGGGACCAAAGGCAGCCTTGGAAGGCTAAGTCAGTAAACCTGATATATATATATTTACTGTGAGTGGTTTTTTTTTTTTTTTGCATCCACATTTATGAGCAAATTGGGTGACTGTTTACAGTAGTAGGACTGCAATTGGATTTTGCTTGCGAGCCAGTTTAAGCCAAAAAAGGACATGCTCCACACAAGTAGTTTTTCTCTTGTAATCTATTTTCTCCCCAAATTTTAGCTACTATGTAGAGAATATTTTTAAGAGTCTGAAGGTTGTTGATCTAAGTGGTTCATTCTATGCTCTATGAATCTCTTATACAATGTAGTTACATCTATAAATTTCTGGCTTTGCCCTTGTCAAGACCATTTGTTTTCACTTTCTACAAAGCAGTTAAAGATTTCAAAAAATACCCATTAATTTTTAAAAAGACAAGTGTGCTGCTCAATGATCTAGAATGTGGCTAAACCTTTAGTGTTCAAGGTAAAAAATGGACAAAATGCTAATTTTAGGAAGTACAGAGATGCTTCAGGAAGCTATCTGGTACTCTGGAGTAGAAAGAATCCCTTCTCTCAGTCTAATTTACCAACCAAGAAGCCTTACTCTTGTCAATTAAAACACATCAGATGCACGGTTATTAACATGTGGTCTGGGTGGAAGTGCCCTGTGCATTCATTCATTCATTCTACTGTGTTCTTAACATGAGGTTTGCTTTATGAAAAATGTGAGGTATGATTTTAAAGGTGATACTATTAATTTCATAAGCTAACAATTTAAATTAGATCCCCTATGTGCTAAACTTATTCATATGCTCTTGCTTATGATTTTGTTCCTGTGGCCCTTCTGTGCTTAGATAGGGAAACTAGGAGGCCTGAGAGGTACATCTGAGACAGGAGTGGAAGGCAGGAAAACGGTGGCAAGTAAAGTGAGTCTGAGCTAAAGTAAGAAACTGCAAGAAATTAGGAGGCTTCTTTTGCACAACTTTCCTTTTTTCTTTTTTTAAAATTTACTTTAAACTCTCAAAGAAAGAAAGAAAAATCAAGAACAAATAAAAGTAGCATTACATTCCATGGCTTCTACATTCTTTTTGTGAGATCATATCATTTTAAAGATGACTCTTTCAGCTTAGCTACCATCTCTCCGTCCCATTTTACACTGCTTCCAGTCACCTAGGTACTGTAACTCCAGCACAGGGAGGCTGAGGTAAGAGAATCTAGTTTGAGACCAGACAGGAATACACAGTAAAATCTTGTCTCAAAGACAAACAGAATAAGACACAGAAAACTTGCTGAAAATCACTGGTGTATGCATTCTTCCAAGGCATTGCCTATCATACACAGCATAGGAAGACCATTCATCAAAGCACCTGATAGGTTTTTACCTTCTTTTAAAAACTCGAGAGATACTTGAGTCTCATTTATGTCTGTTTATAACCTGAACCTAACTTGTTTTATATATCTCTCACTCCAAACATTTCTTTCCTTTTTAAAGTGCTATTTTCATAGACAAAACAGCAGCTGCCCTAAACAAATGCATCATCTTTTACAAATCAATTCTTCATAAAACTGTAGCCAATCAGTTTATGTTTATAGAGTTTGATATAATTGGCACCCTGACATACAAAGTACAACCATCTGGCTACTACCTAGAAAACAGAAATATGCTATTTGCTTTTAGAACTTGAATCATGTGGGCACTACTATCTGAATTACCAAATGCCACACTTGTTCTTCTGGTTGCCTGGGGCAGGGACCCAGTGATATCATACAACCCTGAATCATTCCACACAGAACCACTCCTACACAGCAAACTAGAATTTCTCAGCTTGTCTGGAATAGGACCTCTGATCTCATCCAGCTAAGTGGCAACCTATAGCTCCCCTCAGATTCCACCTGAGAAGTAGAGAGATGTAGGCTGAAGACAGCTTCTTACTGACTTAGAAGCTTCCCTTGGAGGAGGAGCCATTTCCTTTAAGTCTCATTGCTTTCCTAAGGTCTGTTTTGTAAATCTTCTGTCAGGGAGAGCACAATTTTTTTTCTTTTTCTTTTTTTAATTGTTGTTGCTTTTTAAAAATCCTCCATTAAATTTGCATTTTCTAGCTCTCTAGCTAAGAAACTGAGGTCCGAGGGAGGCATGTACTGTAATAGTAGTAAGCCATCAGTGTGCGAATTCCAAGGATGGCTCTCAACTGAGAAGCCAAGGAGGGAAGGGCAAGGACCTGTCCTCTCCTCTGAACTCTCTGGAAAGATCATTGACACTAAATCCTTTACAATGTCTGACACTTGTAAAAGTATCTGAAAAATTTTAATACCATCTTTTCCCTCTCATGGGACAACTGCTACATTTAGCTGTTTCTTTGACTCTTGCCCCAGTTCCCAGTATTAGAAAGGTAAGCTTATTGCTGAGATGCCTATTCAGGTCCCACAAAGGGACAGAGTCAAGGAAGAAAGCAGATTCTTTTCTTATAGAAAATGCTGTTTGACCTTTGGAATAAAAGATAATAAACAAAAAGTATTTGATTATATGTTTTATGTTTCAAATACTAAGTCTAGAGAAGTAAGGAGGGCTAAATTCTTCCTACATTGAAAGCCATTCAATGTGGCTTTCCTTAGGTCACTGTGACTGGCCCAACTTACTGGCCTGTCACTTTTCCAAGTTATCCTGGTGAGGTAGGCTAGATGTTAGTAGGGCTGGCAATATTGAGCCTTCTGTAAAGACAAAGTGAGTTAAGGTATCTTAACATTAAGGAAGACACTACAGTATTAAATGTTGCATATGGCAGTTCTGTCTTCAATCCAATTAAAGAGAATTTAGTTTCTAAAGTACTGAGAGATCTCATTAAGACAAAGTTTATAATATAAGGTTATTTCATAATAAAGTATCTCTTGAGGACAGAATGGCATTTTGATTGGGAGTCCGGTGGCAGAGAGAATAGGTCAAATTGCTATCTGTTTTTCTATGAACTTCAATTTTTATCATATTAGATTCTTAGATGCTTTTAGATCAGGACAATTTCTTCAGTCTCAATCCATCGTTTTGTTCAGGTAGTATGTCAACTCATACTCATAAAAACATAGGCCCTCTAATGTAAGACTGGCTAAATTGCAACCTAGCCTCATACCTCAACCCCTGCCAGTAACATTTCTGTTCTTTGATTATATTTTTTAATGGATGATCCCTTGTTTACTGCTAGTCTGAGCTCTACAGGGGAACACTTAAACACAAACAGAACAAGTTTGCTTTTGTGGGTAAGGAACTGGAAGGAAGATGTTATCCTTACTTCTATACTCTGGCCTTTACAAAGTAAAAAGACAAGGGAAATCCTTTAACTATGAAAACCATGATGTTAAGCTAAAGTAAAGGCTGTACTTACTTCAGGTTTTTTATTGCCATCCATGAACTCTTGAGAGCTAATATTTATAAACACTACTCTGGTTGTTTCCATCACACTCTCCCCGACTTGAAATAGTAGAGAATGGGTAATAAAATTAATTTTGGAGGCACACAGACATATCTCTTGAATTCTCATGGCAGATGTGACAGTTTTCTAAGTAGCATTGGTTATTTCTCCATTTCATTCCTGATCTTACCAGCAAATCCCAGGTAGTTATGTGACATCTTGAGTCCTAACCACCCATGTTCTCTGATTAAAGTAGACTGCCAGATATCCTGTTGTCAAACTCATAGGTTTGGGAAATTATTCAAAATACCCAATTGGTATCTCTGGGACAATGCTTGACAATCCAATAAAAATGATATTCATCTTTAGATTGTGAATTAGATACAGATGTCTGGTAGTGACATCAACATATAGAATCTTGATTTTACTCAGGTTTTGCTCATACTGTCTCTCTCTACTGGAAAGTACATCTGGTATATCATCAGAGACATCTATTTTCTGGAAAGGCTCCCCCAATAGGATAATTAATTTAACTGACTTTTTCCCCACAATGTTTTCAGGCATTTGCTCCTTATGCAAGAGACCTATGTAGAAAACAGATTATTGCACAGTTACATTTTAATTGGTCAAAAACAACCTAACTCAATCTAGATATACAAAAGGTGATTTCTCTGATTTTATCTCTTAATAAGACTCTGGTAAGAAAGTTATGGTACACAGTCCAGTCAGCTACACAATAGTACTTATGTTAATCATAATGTGGAAGAATTTCAACCCATTAAAATTCATTGATACATCTCTTGATATGGATAAACTTAAAATAACTCCGTGAACTCTTGAGGTAGACAAATGGCCTCCTCCATGTAGTACATTTCTCTTTCAGAAATGCACACCAGGATCTCCTCAAATTGTAGTTATAAACAGTTGTGAGTTGCAATGCAGGTGCTGGGAATCATATCCAGGTTATCTGCAAGAGTAACAAGTGCTCCTAACCTCTGAGCTATCTCTATAGATCCCATAGAGTACATCTTATGGTAGATGATGGTGGCAAAGAAATCACCAACCTCGTTGATACCTATGACAAAGCCTGCTGAAGACTTTTTTGTATGGTTTTCTTTGTCTTCTAATAAGAAAAAAACTGTACTATTAATAAGAATTATAGAACTACTAACTATTCCTCCTCCTCCTTCTCTTTTTTTTAATGTGTTACAGATCCTACCTCTAACCATGGCAAGCTCCAAAGATACACACTGCCACCACATGGCTATTTTATCCTGTGGATCATAGTCATCATTGTCCCTTAGATAGAGAAAAGTCTATCTCCATCATCATTCCCTTTGTCAGATAGAAACATCTGAAAGTGGTTGACACTCTCAAATCCCCCAGGGTAATTTCTGAGAATGGGGAATAAAGGACTAGGAGGAGTGGGAACTATTATCAGGTAGGGAGAGGGGTCATGACTCCATAATAAAGGTGGAGAACTTCCAAGATAGCTGACTTCTTCCTTACTGTCCTGACTTGAGACAAAATTCAGGCAGTTAAAAACAAAGACCTTGTAGGCTATTGTGTTCCATCAGCAGACCCCCTGCTGCTGGACTGGCTCAAGAAGTTCAAGGCCAGATCAAGATATGTTACATAACAGTTGTGGATCAATCAACCATCCTATCTTTCTTCAAATAGACGAACTCTAAATTAGTGTAGATTCTTTATTTAGAGACTTTAAAATACCCAGCCATCGAGAAGAGATGGGTTTTCATCTTTCTAAGTCTTCCTTCTGCTTTGTAGATTTTTTTGTCTGTGTGTCTGTGGCAAGCATGTGTTCCCTGACCCTCAATAAATGCCTTTGTCAACTGCTGATTCTGTCCCTGTCTGTGATGTTCCAAATTTCTCCACTGCTATCTGTCCTAGTTGAGATTCTTGCCTTTTAATTCTTAAATGGCAGAGAAAATGAAACCGACCAAGACCTGATACATTATCAGTTGTTTGTCTCTTATTAGTGTCTCAGTTTGATGTCATGTTTGACAAATTACTTTACCCATTTAAGCCTCTTATTCTTATTTAAAATGCAAGGTTAACAAAAGGATTAAACACACATAAAATACATAAAACTTTCTTCACAAATGTTAAGGTTTATTATCTAGGTTATCATGCTTCTCTATGAAGCCTTGATTGTAAACATATTCTAAGCAGATTTCTTTTTGAGGTAGGTGGGAGTGAGCTACATTAGGACTCCTATCTTTTGACAAATGACACTGAGCTACAGAAAGGCAGTACTGCCAAGCTCACCACATGCTAAACTGCCTCAATGGGTCTCTGGACAGGAGGTAAGAAAAAGCAACCTCTTTTCCAAGTGATGACCATGAACTCTTTAATAGGGTTTAGAATTGATTGTCTTGACTGGCTTTCTGAAGTAATTACTCAGAACCATCTAAGTTCAACCATTTGCATGGCCTCTGAATACTCTGAACATCCATTTATATGACCTCTAAACAGAAAATCAATTTTAATGAAATCATTTTGATTGACTTTCTTATTTAGGGCCCAATAAAAATTTTCCCAGTTGTACATTCTATAGTATGCCTCTACAAGGCAAAAGTTGCCTAAAAGTTTATTTGAAATAAAAACTTTTACTATTCAATGAGTACACACAAGAGTCTTTAACCATCACTGCAGCTCTGTGAGTATTCATGGCTCCTTGTCCCTACTTTGGACATAGTATGCTGTCAGGCATGGTGCCTCAGAATGCTAGGTTTTTAAATTTTTCTATTGATTAATATTCTAAAAAAATGTATATTGGTTTTGCCTACATGTATGTCCATGCACATGTACGGGCCTTTGTGCCAGTAGTGGCTAGAAAAGTGTGTCCCCTTGAACCAATGTTATAAATAGCTGTTGATCCAGTATGTGGGTGCTGGGAATAAAACCTAGTTCCTTTGCAAGAGCATTCAACATTCTTAGCCACTGAACCAGCTCTCCAACTCCAACACTAGTTTTTAAAATGTGTCTCACTCATCTAAGAGCCTTTCCCCATCTGCTCAACCTATAGCCTTATGGTTTTCTTTTGTGTTTTATGTTCTTTAAGTATGCCATTCCAATCTGGGCCACAAATGGTAAGTATTGTCCATGTAACATTCTATTTTCTGAGAACTGACTAATTATAATTTTCTAATTTATGATCTAAGACAGCCATGGGTTAGCTGTTACACATACATTTGTTTTGATTGCTTTAATCACCAAATGTTCACACAGTGCTAAATCCAGAATCAGGACACAGTGCACAGGAAACAAGTAGGTTCTTTTCTTCCTGTCAATACCTTGTTTTAGGAGCACCATGAAGACTACCCAAGTGATGGCATTTTGAAAGTGGAAGGTGTAATGTTAATAGTGATTCTATATTCTGTCTCAATCATTCTTCTCAGTTTTTGAGATTTGTACTTTTACCTTTACAATTGAGATTGACAGTAAAACAAAATCTTATTGTAAGAAATAGCACTGTGATCTATGTTCCCAATGAACATAGGAAAGGGAATCATAATTAGGATATATTTTGCGATAAAAAAATCTATTTTAAAAGGAAAAAACAAACAAACAACAAAAACAACAAACTCAAAAAGAACCCCTGCGCAGAGAATATTGGTTGTCCACCTAAACCCATTGTTTTTTCCTACAGTGTCATGGCTAGAGCACATGCTAAAAACCACATCAGCTAGTCCCTTGCATGAGGCCACATGCATCTAGGAGGATGATGCAAGTGAAAGTGACATTTGCTGCCCCAGGACCTCCTGGCTTTTAATAGAACAGACCTGACAGGGCTCCTCGTGTTCTTTCCTTTTTGTATCACATGAGTAGAGATGGCACAGGTTAAAGACAAAGATGCCTAGTTCCTGGGAGCCTCATGAGGAATTCAAGCTGTCTATCAGCCAGAATCACCCACGAAGGACTCCGTTATTGTTTTGAGACAATATCTCTTTATGTAGCTCAGCCTGTTCTGGAACTCATTATGTATACCAGGATGGCTTTGAACTCAGAGAGATCCATCTGCCTCTGACTCTTGAAGTTTGGGATAAAAGGCATGCACTGTCAGGCCTGACCAATGCAGGACTCTTGATACTAATAAAAATGTATCTACTTTGTTATAGTTAAGTTTATACTCATTAATGTAATACCTGGTAGCTGAAAAAAAACTTTATGGTAAAATAATGACAACTCAGAATAGTTCATTACATACTGTGTCCATCTCATACCTTGGCATATTTTCTAGGAGCCATTCTAAAGGGCTATTACAAATACATGATAAGGATAAATTTTGGTTAGAATTTTAATAAGTGTATAGAAGTTGTGTGAACAATAAAACTGATGTGTTTAACCTGTATTCTTGGTGAAAAAATTTTTTCTTATAAAAATTAAACCACTTGGTAAAATTCACAAGACTGAGAGGAAAATATACTTCCTGCTAATTATGTCCAACATTTTCCTATTGTTAATAATTCTTAAATTTTATTTGCTCACAGGAAAACAAATTGGTGCATGTCAAGACTTAGCTAAAAATAAACACAAAAGTTAATTTTTACCCTTCCCAACTTAATCCTCCTTTAGTTAGCATTTCTATTTTTAATTTAAAATTATTTTTATAATTACTTTTAATTTTATGGGTAAGGATGTTTTGCCTGGATGTTTATCTATGTGTCATGTGCATGTCTGGGGACCCTGGAGGCCAGAAGAGAGTGTTGGATTCCCTAGAACTAGAGTTACTGATGGTTTTAAGTGCCATGTGAGTGCTAGGAATAGAACTCAGGTCCTTTGGAAGAGCATCAAGTATTCTTAGCTACTGTGCCATATCTCCAGCCTAGTAATTTTAAACAAACTGATCCAGTGGTCACATAAATTCTACTCCCTTCCTTTACTGCTTCCCTAAAGTACTAGTGGTTTCAAGAGATACTGGAGAACTGAGAGGCAGGTGCATGGCAAGTGTAGAGGGGGGGTGATATGAAGAAGTATGGACTAGAAATATCCCAGGCAGCCTGGAATGATTTGGCAAAGGAAAGAAGCAGGATCCCATGGGCTTTTTTTTTTTCCCTAGTAAATTATGAGTTAGCAGATGGAGTTCTGGAAGTTCATATAACGTGTTCATGAATGTAAGTACCCCCACACATGACAGAGTACTAGAACTACCAAGGGGTGTGCTATTAAGTGTTACCAAATAAATTTTAAAATGTCATCATTTTTCTTTATTTTTATTGGTTAGGAATTCATGTACAAAGTATCTTTCCTAAAGAAGATATTCTTATCCTTTTTCCAATCTTTTATTCCATAACAAAGAAAAGATATTTGCAATGAAAATTAAGTAAAATGTAAGAAAGATATTCATATATAAATGTGATCTCTAAAATAAAAAGAATAAGAAAATCACTGGGATAACTTGCTTCTCAAAAACTATTTGTGTAACTCCTCCAGTTGTCCCAAAGAAACCATTCCCACAAGCCTGTTTTCTTACCACTGAAGTGGTGTTTAGAAAGTCTGGGTGAGTTTTAACATCATTTATTCTCAGCTACAACTGCAAATCCAGAGTCTTAACAACTGTACCCAGAAGATTTACTTTAGAAGGTATTATCCAGAACATACTCTCATGACCCAGTTTTGTGACACCAATGTCAGGGCTTATCTGGGTGTTGGCTTCTCTGGAAAGTCCCCAGATAGGAAATTCAGGCCATCCAATTAGGGCACTTCTAAGTTCTAGAGCCTGAAGACTGAGAATGGTTTTCATCTCATTAGTCTTCATACTCGTTATTTGACGTTAAGACTTCTTTCAGTTATGCAGCTTTGGAGAAACAATGAAAAGATTTTGTTGGCAAATCAATCAGTCAATCAATCAACCAATCAAAACTCCACCTATCAAGTCTAACTTTGTCTTCCAACAGCTTTTAAATTTCTGAGTGTTTTCCCCTTCAAATAGAGTATAAAGCATCTGCTTGTGACTTGCTAGGTTGTAAATTCCTTGTAATAAATTATCCTTTCCAGCCGATATACTTGGGGAGGTAATGAATGTGGGGAAATATGTAAATTCTTTTCTGGGTTAGCTCTGTAAAACTGAAAGTCCAGATAGGGCATGCTATATGTGCTTTAGCTTGATATCTTCTTTTGGTACTTTTGGTTAGGCTGCACTAGCAAGCATAGCCACACATGTGACTGACACAAGAAGTGTCTTTCTTCAGGGATAAGTGTCCATTTGAAAGTGATTAGCTATATATTTAAGTAGCAAATAGAAGAAATTGAGAGGTGACTCGCAGCTGAATCCAAGAAACAGACAGAAACATCTTGTCTTAATAAGATCCAACTAGTTTCCAATGAAAGGGTTTGGTCCTGGAAGTAGTATTTTTGAGTTTTAATGAAACAATTTCTTCCTTTTTTTTTAACTCTATAAAAGAGCAGCCACACATCTCCATATAATCTTACCCTTAGCATCCACAAACCTCAGTTCTGTAAGAAATGCCTAATGACTTTACAAGCAAACTCACTGTGGTTTTAAGAATAGAACTACCCCAAAGTGCAATTTATTGTATGCCTTTCTTTATTGCCTGAAAAACACACATGGCACTTACTGTTCAAAAACAGTCCATGTACTCTAACTGGTTAACCTCTGTAAAAAAAGATTTTTGAGCTGTGGATCTCTGCTTCCATTAGTTGCTGGATGAAGTTTCTATGATGACATTAGGGTGGTCATCAATTTGATTACAAGAAAGGTCAGTTCAGGCACCCTCTCCACTATTGCTTAGAATCTTAGCTGGGGTCATCCTTGTGGATTCCTGGGAGTTTTCCTAACACCAGATTTCTCCCTAAACCCCAAATGGCTCCCTCTGTCAAGATACCTATTTTGTTATTCTCCCTTTCTGTCTCTTTCTCAGTTCTACCATACTGTTTCCTTATGTTCTCTTCCCATCTCCCCTTGCCTCCTCCCCACCCCACCCCCCTGTTCCCAATTTACTCAGGAGATCTTATCTATTTCCTTCCCAGGGGATCCATGGATGTCTCTCTTAGGGTCTTGCTTTTTATCTAACTTTTCTGGGGTTGTGGGTTATAATCGAAGAGAGGAAGGAAGGATTATATGGGCAAACGTGTCAGGATCATGATGGGGAAACCCATGAAAATACCTTACCTGAGCTGCTGGGAGCTCATTGACTCTGGTTGACAGCTGGGGAACATGCATGGAACCAAATGAGGCCCTCTGAATATGCATGACTTGTGTGGTTTGGGGAGTTTGTGAGGCCTCTGGAAGTGGGACCAGGATTTATCCCTAGTGCAGGAACTGGCTTTTTGGAAAAATTCTCGATAGAGGGATATCTTGCTCAGCCTTGAGGGAGGAGGAGGAGAGGGGGAGGGGCTTGGTCCTGTCTCAACTTGATATGCCCAGACTTTGTTGACTCCCATGGGAGGCCTTACTCTCTTTGAGGAGTGGATGGGATGTATGTGTGTGTTTGTGTGTGTGTGATGGGAGGAAGCTGGAGGGTGAGTAGAAGGAATTGAGGAAAGGGGAACTGTGATTGGCATGTATAAAAAACTCTTTAAATAAAAAAAAGTAAGAAAAAAAAAGATTTTTGTGTCTCAGTTCTTCCTTGAAATATCAGTGATAAGGTCTACAGATTACCTGGGCGGACTTAGAGGGCTGAATGGAAGTGACTATGATTAAAGACCTTGTACAAAATTCTCAAAGATTAGTAAAAGTATTTAAAAATAGTATACAGATTACTGCTAACATTTCTGCAAACAGGAATACGTCTATTAAAAAATCTGATGTTTTAAAGAAAAACTTTGTTAAAAAATGCTAGATCTTAAGCTAGATTGCCCTTATAAGTCTCCTTTATAGTCGCAACTGTCTATGAAAGCAGAATAGTTAAAAATAAACACTGGCCTACATTATGCTTAGAAATCTACATCCTGCATCCAGTAACTTTTGATTGCTTTCACAACAAAAGAAAACTGTAAGCATCAGCACTCTTAATTCCAGGGGGCTACCTAATATCTAAATGAACGAAAAACAGTCCAGCCTAATCAAGCTTATCTAAAAACAAAAGAGCAATGGTACAAAAAGACACTGGTGATAGATTAAATATTCCGTCTCCTAGGTCTTGCCCTAAGCTCATGGGCTTCCAGAAGGTCTGATGATCATAACCCTGTGTTTTCATGGGAGATAACAAAATAGAGCTATCAATTTGGGAAAGGGATTGGTAGATGTACTTTATCAGTCATTACTTTTGGCTCTCATGTTAGCTATAGTAGAATAATTAGTTTTGAGATTATACCTGGGCAAATTGAACAGAATAAGCAGAAGCACCAGAAGATAATGGACTGATTACACAGCCATATTTTAAACATTTCATCAGTCTTAGAACAGGAGATAAAACAAAAATTTCATGTGCACCAGCAGGCTCCAGATTAACCCCCGCAGTATTAAAAACCACAGAGCCATATATCAGCTGATTCTAATTTAAAGTAATAAATCAGTGGTAAATGTTGACAGTTATATGTGGTCTGGTTACCAGGTGATGGTTACTTTAAGTTTTAATCCAACTTCTGCATCGAAAAGGAGTATTTTTCAACTGCCTTAAAGCTGCCACAAAAATACATTTTAAAGAAATAATAAAATTGTCAGCATCAAAAAGACACCAAAAAAGAAATAAGAAAACAAATTAAAAATCACACAATAAATCGTAACAGTAAGCTAAGCATGAAGGAAATGGACCAGATTTTATCTATATGCACCTAAATACCAGACACCCCTAAGGGAATAAAGATATAACTATGCTCTCCCTTTCTCCCGCCACTGACTGTGCAAATCAAACAGAAGATTCTATTGCATCAATCAAGCAAGGCATCCCAAAGGACTGTCTATGTTACTTCCACACTCTGTATTGTTTAAAATAAAAGTAGTTCATTGAGAGCTGGCCAGTGAGTGTGATGGCTGCTGCTTTCATTGGAGGTATTTGGAGATATTAGAAAACTGGCGACTGCACTGTATTCTGAGAGCAGAGAAAATGACTGTTTTCTTTTCCCTGTGACATTTGATAAGGGACCATTTGCTACCTTAGAATCTGTTTATTCTATGGGAACTGAAACTTGAGATAAAATGAAAGCTACTTAAGTAACCTTTTTATTCAGGAGGGTATTGTGTATTTATTCACAAGGGTCCTGGATTCCACAGTCTCCCCAGGTATAGCAGAATGAGTGTAGGCCTCAGAGCTATTGAGGCCTTAGTCCTACTTCTCACAGATTCCTTTGCTGTGAGAAATGAGGATACTAAACTCTATTTTCCTTCTAGCTGGATCAGAATGATGTGAAAATGCCCTATTCACAGATGGATTCCTTTCATATATTAGGTCTTATCAAATGGGTATCCAAGCTTTCCAGACAGAAAAGCCATGGTGACAGCAGAAGATAAGTAGCTTCCAGCAGGTTTCTCGCCATAGTTCATTTATGTCTTTTGAAAAGGGTTGACAACTCTCACGTGCTTCTCAGGGCTACTGTGTGATACTGGGCTAAATGCTCTAAATTACACACTCACAGATAGATGATAATATAAAGGTGCCAACAAATGAATGTAGCCCAATTATGAATGCAAACTATAAGCAAATATAAATGATAAAACAACCCTCAAGGGACAATTTTTTCTTGTTCATCACAGACATAAACAAAGAACCAAAGAATATTTATAAAGATACTTGTGTGACATCACCTGTGAATGAAGACATTCATAAAGCTATTATGTTTTCAATTTAGGTTAATAACAGGGCTATTTTTCCACCCACTATTTGGCACAACTATACTGTAAAACAATGTGGAACAAGGTACCAGGAGATAAATGATGAACACTACACCAATGCCAGTTCACATAAAATATTACTTGGCTAGTGATCACTGCTTAACCTCCATCCCTTCCCCTCCTTCTCCAGTAAACATGCACCTTGGATATTCAGGCCTGCCAAAAGAGCTTGGTTTATGTCACCCAAGTAATGATAGACTAATTTCTGTTATTCCAATAAGATACTATTCTAAACTTTAAACACCACTTATCTCTTGTCCATGTTTCTATGAGTGACGCTCCTTTCTACAAGCATTGCTTTTGGTATAAATAAGTAGCAATTTAAATCTGATGATTAGTGAATACTAAAGAATAAAAAGGAATAGAACATAAACATGTTTTAAGAAGATAATGACCTCCTGTAGCAAAGCCACAAAAATAGGTTTCAGCAGATATCAAATTGTACTCATTGTCTTCTGGAATAACCTACTGTTGTAGAATATTGTTTTAAGATTTGTTACTTTTGTTTATGCTGTGGAGCATTTTTTTTAACTCTGTGAAGCTGTGTGACTGTGCCTGACTAGAATATCTGATGGTCTAATAAAGAGCTGAATGGTCAATAGCAAGGTAGGAGAAAGACCAGGAGGGGCTGGCAGGCAGAGAGAATAAATAGAAGGAGAAATCTAGGAGGAGGAGGAGGACATGAGGGGACAGCCACCCAGCCACCCAGCCAGCCACAGCACAAGAGTAAGATTTATAGAAGAAAAGGAAAAAGCCCAGGGGCAAAAGGTAGATGAATTAAATCTAAGTTAAGAAAATCTGGTAAGAAAGATAGATGGGTTAAATTTAAGTTAAAAAAAAAATCTGGCAAGAAACAAGTCAAGTTAAAGTTGAGCATTTATAATTAGCAATAAGCCTTTGTGTGTTATTTATTTATGAGCTGGATGGTGGGCCCCCCAAAAGAGCAAAACAACTAACTACAACTCATTGTACACAAAATCTCCTCACCGATGCTCTTGTGCTTCTGTTATCTATTGCACAGGAAAATGAGCCAAAAATCAATTAACACACTTAGAAAGCACTTTATAATCTAGGGAAAGGACTGTACAAGTGCCAACTGTGGCATTAATCTGTTTTAGCAGAAAGGAAATATTGTCACACCTAGATGCAAGATAAAAGACGAGTTTAAGTTCATAGTTGAACACTGACAACAAATATCACAGACCTCTAGTTTGCAAAATGGCACTTCAAAAGCTTAACTATGTAAGAAAGGGCCATATTATTCCTATTACAATGAGATGGCATTAACATCGTAAGATGCCTAAAATGACCCATTAAATTTTTAATTGTGACCAGGATCCAGTCAAATACAAATTTATGTCCATTCCTTCCTGACTACACAGTATCAAACAAAGTGCTAACAGTATCTTGACAACCCAAATGGCTGAATAAAGCAGAGGTTAGCTACTTCCTGTGAAATAGACAGCACTTAAAAAAGGAATTGAGCTTCTCCACTGATGTCTGCGACCACCATTACCTTCATTCATATTTAGAAACTCCTAACTGAATTCCTGCTCCAATTTACTACCTACAGTCAGAATAAAATACCAAATATATTACCATGCAATGATTTCTACTAATAATAGTGATGGTGAAGTTAGAAAGGGTTTATTTAAAAGACAGGAAATATTCCCTGTATGTAATCTATTTTTCTTCTCTTTCATTGTTAATATTTGGGTCTTACATGTTTTAAGACACCTTTTGAAGAAAAAAGGACTAACTTCTTCCACAGGGCTGGAACAATGTACAGGCATAACTCAATTTTTTGGTTATTGAGAAAAAACTAAAATTTTCTACCTTTTACTTGAAAATGAAATCCAATTGATTTTTTTTTATTTCTAACCACTTAAAAAAAAAAAAAAGCAAGCAAGTAAATCCCCAAACTAAAACAAAACAACAAAACTCAAACCCACGTATTATGAAAACTGTAAAACAGAAGAAGTACCAAAGTGGGTATTTTAAGATCAAGAGTCAATGAACTTAAGTCCTGATCTATACAGTTCCTAGCTACGACCACTATTTAACCTGTGAGGATCTTTGTTCTGGCTTATAAACTCATTTATAAATTGGTTAGCATTTCTCAAACTCTGAAAATTCATTCTTTGTATATTTATAAATGAACAACACATAAAGCACAAGCTTTAGAATTTGTTGCAAATGAACTGTATTGGTAAAGCATTTCATAAAATATTTAAAAAGTTTATATTGTTCTAGTTACCTACACTATTACTGTGGACTCTTTAAGAGGTATCATCTACTATACAGAAAATGTACCAGGAGACAGATCTGACTTCCTTCTTTTCTTCCCTCTAACAACAACTAGGAATCCTTGGCTGAAGACTGCATTAGCCCAGATAGAATGGCAGGGCAGCAGCACACAGAACTTACCATTGATTCATTTACCTCCCAGTGTAGAGAACCTTTTCAGTTAACACAGTTTGTAGTAAAAATTTCCTCTGTACTCATTTAAATATAATTATTGCACTTATCCTGTCACTATGAAACTTTTGAATTGTTATCTCCACATAAATCTGTGATTACTCTCCCCTCCCCACACTGGGCTGTAAAACTGAGACCATGTCATCCATTGAAACCACTCTTCTCCCACCCTCCCCCGGCAGGCAGCCTCAGATTTGACATCTTCCTCCCTGCAGGAGCTCCTAAAGGTTTCCCATCCAAGAAGAAATTACAGCCTGTAATTTTTTTTTTGAGGGGGGAAGCAGCAGTCCCCAACAGTTCCCCTTCTTTCTCCCAGGGAAAAGAGGGTCTCCTACAGAGATACTCAGGGAAGCTCAGGAAAAGGCTGAGTATTTGTGGGTGTCTTTTCAAGCTTGTGAAACTGAGTTGTTGGATTCTCATTAAAAACAACATAATGCAACAACAGTATGAGAAAAGAGTCATTAATGACTATAATATTTTGTGAGAGGAGTGGAAAAATGTAATGGCAGTTACATCCAACTCAAAGTAGTCAAACAACCTTTTGGTTTTAGTTCTTTGAGAATTGTGTACAATGTCTTTTGGTCATATTCACTGCTAACTCCTCACAGATCCATTTCCACCTCCCTACCCACTGAACTTCGTGTTCTCCATTCAGTACAGTTCTCCCCTCCCCACCACCAAGTACAGTGCTGTCTATGTCTGTATCTTCTCCTTTCACTTGATGGTGGTCAATCCAACAGGGACCACACCCTTCTAGAAATCTGACTCTTATTCCAGCAGCTACCATCTGGCAATAACTCCTGAGACGAGGTGCAATGTCATGCACACCTTCCCTTTCTACACTAGACTATTATCTGACCTGAGCTTGCATAGGTCTTGTGTAAGCCATCTTAACTGCTATGAATTCACATGTACAATTGCCTTACTATGTCAAAAGCAAAACAAAACAAAACTGTTCCTTTGTAGCCAAGCATTCTCATGTCCACTTTGGTCTAGCTCAAATCTAGCTGTACATTAGAAATACCTGAAGACCTTCAGATGTGCCTGAGTAATTATGCAGAGAAATTAAATCTGAACTCATGAAGGTTAATGCCAGAGTTTTTGTTTTTAAACTTCCCTAGGTGATTCTAAAATACAGAAGGATTGAAAGCTCCTGCCTTAAGCAACTAATTTGAATTTCCTATCAAATGTGTGATAAGAGATCTCTGAGAAGATGGAACACAAGCTGCAGACCACACGGTAGGGGTGGGTTGATACTCTCTGGATCCCATCTCAAAGTCCATGACTTCTTTCCAAAATAACAGACTCAACTGTTATTGTTATGACAGCTGGTCACAGGGCAGTAGTTATAAAGGAGGTAAGAAAGGAAAGTATCTGACTTCCATGGGAACCAACTCTTATGCAATCTAGTATAAGGTAGTATTATTAGCACACAGCACCTCACAATCCCTCAAATGGTCAGTTGCAGCATGGTGACACATTTTTGCCCCGCTACTTGGCACATGAGAAATGGCTTCTTGGCAATCAAAAACATCTGTGCTTTGTAATGCTACTAGAGCAAAGCAAACAGTGTGGCTGCTGCTTTCAAGTGACTGCAACACTTTTTAAAACTCCTAACCACACAGGGACAAGACCAGACAGGAATTCTGGAGGCAGGGCTTCCTTAGCACCACTTGCTGGAGTATTGTGAGATTATACTGGAAGAGCTGCATCTCAACCGTGACTAAACACTACTTAGTGGTTAAGAGTTTGACAAAATTCCAGCCTGAGGGGCTACACAGGTGGGACAGCTGGCTCCTTAAACCTGATGAAAAGCTAGAGCAGAGCAGGTGACAATTCCTCCCTGCTAATTGGCTCTTCTGCAACAACTTATGTGTTGTCAGGTTACTAAGAAAGGAAACTGACAGAGGGATGCATAGGGAGACTATACCCCCCTCAATGTATTTGCAGACATTACGACACATTCCCTCCCTCATCTACTATCAGACTTCAGATAATGACTGGGTGCATAAATAAACACTTTCACTTACAAAAGAAGTTCAGTTTAGTGATATGGAGAGTATAACCTTTGTCAAAGAAGAAGCTAAGGAGTATGGCACTGGAGAGGTGACATTTAACACCAGGCAGAAGACCAATCCAGGTTCTTAGGGTTCAGTGACTACAGGTTTCAAGACAGTGTCTTGATTTTGTACCCCTCAGATCACCATACTGACAGATCACTTCCTATTGTACAAATTGGTCTCTCCCACTACAACAGGAGACACAATTCAGAGAATTCTCTGGGCCTGGGTATCTCCCAAGATACAGTGTTCTGTGGTGGGATGGAGCCTCTTATACATTTGAGGATAGAGGCATTCACATCTATTGATTTAGATGAACTAATCACTAACCATTCAAAGGGTACCATCCTTGTTCCTTACTCTTTAAGGTCATACATAGATGGAACTGCCTAAGTAACAGAACTTTGTCTACAAAGCTGACAAAAAAAGAAGTAATTGAACACACAGAGTGTTACCTATAGTTTTCTTTTTTATTTATGTATTTATTATTTGGTGATTTTACATCATGCACCCCATCAAACTCAGTTATCAGTCCTCTCAGATTCATACTCACTCCTATTATCTCCCTATTTACAAAAAAACGCCCATTCATGCTGCTCATTTACTTACTGGAGCATAATTAAACTCCTTGTGGCCAAACCCTTAAAGAAAAACAAGTCTTTCCTCACCCACACACCCTGGTCAGAGGCCATCAATGCAGAAGTGAGGCACTGTGTCATTTAGTTATGTTCTAGCCTTGAGCTCTTGTATACAATGACGACTTCCTCCTCCTCCTCCTCCTCCTCCTCTTCTTCTTCTTCTTTTCTTTTCTTTTTTAAGTCCACTAATGAGTGAGTACATCCCTTGATTCTCTTTCTGGGATTGTGATACCTCTCTCAGGAGGATATTCTCCAAATTCATCAATTTGCCTGCAAATTTTAGAATATCATTTTTTCTTACTGCTGAGTAGTAAGTACTCCATTGTGTAGATGTATTACAGTTTGTTAATCCATTCTTCAGTTGAGGGACATCTAGGTTGTTTCCAAGTTCTTGCTATTACGAATAATGCTGCTATGAACATAGTTGAGCTAATGTTTTTGGGGTGTGAATGTGCGTCTTTAGGGTATATGCCTAAAAGTGGTATTGCTGGATCCTTGGGGAGATTGATTCCCAGTTTTCTGAGAAACCACCATACTGCATTTCAGAGTGGCTGAACAAGTTTACACTCCCACCAACAATAGAGGAATGTTCTCCTCTCCTTTCATTGTATCCCTTAAGTTTGGGTACATTGTGGATTCATTTTCATTAAATTCTAGAAAGTCTTTGATTTATTTCTTAATTTCTTCCTTGACCCAGAGGTGGTTCAGTTCAGTAATGTTTAGTTTCCATGAGTTGGTAGGCTTTCTGTGATTCTTGATGTTGTTGAACTCTAACTTTAGACCATGGTGATCTGAAATGGTACAAGGAGTTATACCCATTCTTTTTTTGTACCTGTTGATATTTGCTTCATGACCTAATATGTGGTCAATTTTAGAGAAAGTTCCATGGTATGCTGAGAAATATGTATATTCTTTTTGTTTGGGTGGAGGGTTCAGTATATATCTACTAAGTCCATTTGGATCATAACTTCTGCTAGATCCCTTATTTCTGTGTTGAGTTTCTGTCTGGTTGACCTATCCAAGGGTGAGAGTGGGGTATTGAAGTCACCCACTATTACTGTGTCAAGTCTGATATGAGGTTTAAGCTTTAGTAGTGTTTCTTTTACATATGTAGGTGCCCTTGTGTTAGGGGCATAGATATTCAGGACTGAAATTTTGTCTTGGTGGATTTTTCCTGAGATGAATAAGCAGTGACCTTCCTGGTCTCTTTTTATTGATTTTAGTTTAAAGTCTATTTTGTTGGATATTAGAATGGCTACACCAGCTTGTTTCTTAGGGCCATTTGATTGGAAAGTCTTTTCCCGACCCTTTATTTTGAGCCTGTGTCTGTCTTTAAAGTTGAGGTGTGTTTCTTGTATGCAGCAGAAGGATGGTTTCTGTTTTTGTATCCATCATGCTAGGGTGTGTCTTTTCATAAGTAAATTGAGTCCACTGACATTAAGGGATATTAATGACCAATGATAGAAATTTCCTGTCATTTTTGGTAGTAGCTTATGTTTCCTTTTTTTTGGGGGGGGTTCTTCTGTGGGCTTATCAGTTGTTTGTGGTTACATGGGTGTTCCTGGTTTCTTTAGTTTGGAGATTTCCCTCTAGGGCTTTTTGTAGGGCGGGAGTCGTGGTTAGGTATTGTTTCAATCTGGTTATGTCATGAAATATCTTGTTTACTCCATCTATGGTGATTGATAGTTTTGCTGGGTACAGTAGTCTAGGTTGGCATCCATGCACTTTTAGTGTCTTTATAATGTCTGACTAGGACTTTCTTCCTGTCATTGTTTCAACTGAATAAATGGGTGTTATTCTGATGGGTCTGCCTTTATAGGTGATTTGGCTCTTAGTATTTTTTCTTTGTTCTGTAGGCTTAGTGGCTTGATTATTATATGGCAAGCAGACTTTTTATTTGGGTCTAGTCTATTTGGGTGTTCTGTTGGCTTCCTGTATCTTTATAGGCATTTCCTTCTTTAGGTTGGGAAATTTTTCTTCTATGGTTTTGTTGAATATATTTTCCTTTTTTTTAATTTTTTTTTATTCTTTTCCCGGGAATATATTTTCTGTGCCTTTGAGCTGGTATTCTTTGCCTTCTTCAATTCTAATTATTCTCAGGTTTGGCCTTTTCATGGCGTCCCAAATTTTCTGGACATTTTGTGTTTTAATTTTTTTGGTTTTAGTGTTTTCTTTTACTGATGTATCTATTATCACTATTGAGTCTTCCACCCCAGAGATTCACTCTTCCATCTCTTGGATTCTGTTGGTTATGCTTGAATCTGTGGTTCTGGATCTTTTTTCCAGATTTTCTATTTCTAGCTTTGCCTCAGTTTGTACCTTTTTTATTGCTTCTATTTCACTTTTTAATTTTTGGTAAAATTTTCACCTATTTGCTTTTTCTTGGTTTTCTTTATTTTCTTTCAGGGCTTTGCTCATCTATTTTAATTTTCTGTTTGTATTTTCTTCTATTTCTTTAAGGGAGTTTTCTTTATATCTTCTTTTTAGGCTTCTATTCCTTTCATAACGCTGTTTTTAAGGTTGTTTCCTTCTGTTCCCTTTTCACTGTTATGTTCAGGTCTTGAAGCTATAGAACCAATTGCTTCTTCTGGTGTTGTCCTGTTGACCTTTGTATTGTTTTATGTATTCTTGCACTGCCACCTGCCCATTGTTTCCTCAGTTTACTCTTGGTTAGCTCTTGGTCAGCTCTTAGTGGGTTGTTGGTCTGAGGGCTCATAATCACCTATGTGTTCAGAGGATCGGCTGCTCTTGTGAGATTGCAGTGCTATGATGTCAACTGGCACCTCTTGACCTCTCATCTCTCAGCTGTGTGCCCAGGGACTTGGCTGCTCCCCTGCTGCTATTACACTATCCGTGTTCTGGGCAGACCGTGTTCCACACCAAAGCTGAGTGCTCATCTCAGGGCCTGGGTTCAGGTGGTGGCAGTCCAACTATAGTTTTCAATAGGCCATATTTGTTGGTGCAGATACTGAGTCAGAAAAAGTAAACAGATTGTCTAATTGGGTGACTGGTATTTAAAATCACATTTACTTGTAATCCTTCCAAAAGCATGGCTAGAACTTCAATGTGTTTTTTTTTTTTTTCTGAAATAAGTTATATACAGTAAGGCCATTTTTAATTACCATCCATTTGCAGCCCTTCTAATTTTCTCTCACTGAACTTTCACACTCATATAAGAAGTCCCTCTTTTTTGTTCTCTCTGGCAACTTCCAATTTACTTTCTGTCTCTGAATTTTACTACAATGCTATAGAACCCATGACACTTTAGTTAATAGTGGAACCTTTAAAAGCAGAGCTCACTGAGTGAGGAAGTTTAATTATCTGTGCATGTTCTTGATGGTGGTGTTTCCTCTTCCTGCTTTTCATATTTGCCATGAAGTACATGAGATTTTTTTCATCACTTGTTGCCAATATACATATAACACCTCTTACATAGGCCCAACAACAATGGTGCCAACCAATCATGGACTGAAACTGCCAAAACTGTGAGCTGAAATAAATCTTTTCTTCTAATAATTTGATTATCTTGGGTGTATGCCACAGTAACAAAAAGTTGACTAATGCATCTAGATATGTCCTCTAAGTGGAAGCATTCCAAATGATTTCAATTGATTTTTTTCAAAATGAGATCACACATTGTTGAAGTCAGTCAGAATTTATTTTCATGCTTTCTCCTTGTTTGGATACTTTCATTATTTTGAAAGTACTTTAGAAGAAGAAAAAAGTGATCTTAACTGCTTCCTAGGTATTGCTTACCTTATGAATTTAAAAAAGAAAGAAAGAATGAAAGCAAGCAAGCATTATTCTTTTGCCAATACCTCCCATTGAGAGTTCCCACTGTGATTAAACAGCCATTTATTGAATGGTACAGTTTTGTGTTGAAGGAATACAAAGATAGCAAACAAAAATCTCTGCCTTCAAGGTTTATTCATTCAAAGGAAAAGGAGTAAAAACTGAGGGACAGAAGAGATCTGTCCAGACAAGACAGGAGTGGGATCCAAACATCCTACAGAGTCAACCCTACCTTCCCACTGCCTAGTCTAAGTCATTCATTATCACTGGGCTAAGATTTAATCAAAAACTACTCAATTGTCCAGTTTCAATTTGGAGCAAGTGGACCTGTACATATTCACTATTATATATACACTGCTTATTTTTAACTACATGTAAATGAGATGTAAATCATACCCATGTGAGATATAAAGAGAAAGGAAACAGACAAGTGCATAAACAAGTTAAGACAGGCTAAAGAATTAGCTATACATAAAACTTGCTTGGAGTGTGGAGAAAGAACATAAAACTTGCCTGCAGTGTGGAGAAAGAATGAGTTATTTTCAAGTTGGTGATGTGCTAACATTTAGCAAGAAATAGTTAAATCCTGAAGGAAGGTTAGAGGTCAAAACTGAGGTGCAGGAATTCTAGATATCAGGAAATTAGCATTACCAGAATGAAAGAAAACAAACTGTTTATGAACGGCCTGGAAAAACACCACTAAGAAAACTGGGCTGTGTTTACTAGGCAATGGGGTACCAGTGTACCATAATCGGCTCTTTGATAATCAACTTATCTCCTGGATAAATTGGCAGAACTTGTAAGAAAAGAAGCATGAATAAGAAACATAGTACTCTGATTCTGGCATAGGTGTGTATAGTCCTCTAGACTGAACACAGCTTACTGCTCCAAAGCAACCAGGTCACAACACAGCAAGCTAGAAGCTGAACAGAACTCTAGCTTTCCAGACTGTAGTGAAGATCTATAGTGAGGGTTAGTATTCGAGGATCAAGCTGCATAAAAGGAACTCCAGAGATCTTTAGAAGGCCCTTCTAGTATTTAGAGGGTTCTGATCAATGCAGTGCATGAAAAGTTACTGCAGCCAAGGAAAAGACTTATTCAAATTGATTAAAGGTTTCCTGCAGAAAGTGGTGCATGCCTGTAGTGTGGACTGCAGGAAGAAGCAAAGGCAAGAGGGTGAATTTGAGGCCTTGTCTCAAGAAATAAGTATTTGAAAAAAATATGAAAAGGTTTAAAAGCTCAAAAATGGTGCTTTCCTAATGGTTTAGAAAAACTTGTAATCCATAGCACATTGAAAAAAGAACTCAGAAAAGATTAACTTTAGAACAGAAAAAATTAATAAAGATGTTAGAAATACCAAAGATTTTAAAAAGAAGTTATTACCCATATATTCAGGGTGTCTCAAAAATAAGACAGTAAAATTTAGAAAGGATTCAAAATAAAATTTTTAAAGATGAAAAACTATGTTGATATGAAAAGAACAATAAATAGGATTAAAGACAGATTAAGTATTGCCCAGAAAACATAATTATTTGCATCTAAAAATCAAACAGAGAAAACTAGACCCTAAAAAACAAACATTAAAAGAAAAGCAAATTAGTGAGTGACAGGGTTTGTGACTCCTCTCCAAGAAAAGAAAAGGCAGTTTAAAGTACTGAAAGAGTGCTGAAGTCTTGCCAAATTTGATGGATACCATAAACTCAGAGTTCTAAAAAGCACAAGGAACTTCCAATACAAGAAATAAAGAGATGCAAACTAAGACACAGAATAACTTACACTCAGTCACTGTGCTGGGATAGCACACTGGTGCAACTACTATAGAAATCAGTGTGAAGAATTCTCAGAAGGTTAAAGATAAATCTACCACGTGAACCAGCTATACCACTCCTTGTCATATGCCCAGGACTCAACATCCTATTGTACAAATCCTTCTTAGCCATGTTCACTGCTCCTTTAATTCACAACAGTTAGAAAATAGAAACCAATGTCCTTTAATTATCCAATGGGTGGCTAATAAAAATGCTGTATATGTATACTACAAAATACTCTTCAGTTATAAAGAAAACTAAATTCATTTACTTTTCAGGCAATTGGGTAACTAGAAAAGATCATATTGAGTGGGCTAATGAAGACCCAGAAAGATACACATTGAATGTTCTCTCTCATTCAAGGCTCCTAGCTCCAAGCTTTCAGATATGGGTATATAACCGAGTAACTGCAGAAACCAGCAAAGTCAAAAGGGATCATTCCCAGGGTGGGAAGTGGAGATCAACTGAGAGGAATAGCACAGTACAAGTGATCTGAGCGGGGACATGGAAAAAGGAGGGGTTAGGGAGAAAGGAAGGTACGTAAATACAGAAGGAGAGTAAAATAACAGTAAGTATGTCTGAAAGTCATAAGGAATCATACTATTAACTACCCCCCAAAACCTCATAAGTCTCTCTCTCTGTGTGTATCTTTATCTTAAGTGAAAATTTCTCATCTGTGTTGATAATGCTTCCCCATGAGAGCCAAAAGTCACCTCATTAAAACCTCAGCACCAGGTATTAAAAGCCTTCTTTGGAAATGTTGGTCAGGGTTATTTTATTGCCCATTGGTTGTTTCCCAGAGGTAGAAGGTAAGTTCATGTTGCTGAAGACACCAGTCACCTGAGACACAGGGACCAGAGGCCTCTGGGTGGGAAATGACCTGAATGCTTCCCAGAAAGCATTATACAAGCTTCCAAAGGAAGGAAGCAACCAACAATCCTACCTACCTATGACACCTATGATCCACAAGAATAATCAGCATGACATGATAACCCTAAAGGTGTAATAGTGGCACAGATATATGTATTCAAATCAGAGTATATCAATAGCTCTCCAAAAAAAAAAAAAGAACCAATCCAATCCAATTAAAAATAAGCAAAAGGTCTGAATTCAAGTTATCCAAAGATCATATACATATCCTCAACACATGAAAAAATTCTTACATTCTTAGTTGTGATGTAAAGCAAATGAGAATTACTACCACAATAGCATATACCACTACACCCATACTAAAGAGCTAAAATTAAGACTACTGATTATACCAGGTGTTGACAAGAATGTGGAAACTGAAACACTCAGAGCTTATAGGAGTGTAAAAGGGTACAGTATTTGTGTTTGAATATTTAGAAGAGTTTAAAAATATAGTTACAAGGTATCAAAAAAGGAAGATCTGATAAAAATGAATACACATGTTGTTGGGCATGAAAATGCACACCATTAATTCCAGCACTCAGGAGGCTTCAGCAGGCAGTTTGAGGCTAGCCAAGCTACATAGTGAGACTCAAAACCAACAATGAATGCATGTTTAATATATCTGGTCAATGGAATAGTCCTCAGCAAGAAAAAGGAAAACACTGATTCAAAAG
Source organism: Sigmodon hispidus (assembly GCA_004025045.1). Lineage (NCBI taxonomy): Eukaryota > Metazoa > Chordata > Mammalia > Rodentia > Cricetidae > Sigmodon > Sigmodon hispidus. Next base: position 187,966 of record PVIH01001428.1, read on the forward strand.
AACTATGGACTACTAATATGGACTAAATAAGAATGTTAAGTAAAAGTAAAAATCCAGACCCCCAAATAAGTACACAACATATTATTATTGTTGTAATAAATTTGAGTAATTAAATACCATTATGTAGAAACAGAAACTAACTGGTGTGCTACTGAAGTGCAATGGGAAACTAGAATGAGCAGCAGTAGTGATCAGAGGGGCAGAGTTCAAGACTGAAGGTGAGGAAGCAGGAGTGAAAGGTAACTGACTGTGGGGGCTGCTGTGAAGGAAGGTGGACAGCATAGGGAAGTGTCTGCACGGCCGTTTGCTAACAGAACGCCTAATTCCAAGGACAGTTAAAATCTGCAATGAGACCTGACAGACTAGAGATTATGGTGGGATTCCACATAATTATTTTGCCTTCACACTTCTCATTCCTCGTGTCTTTCTTCTCTTAGTCCTGAAAATGATTTGGTTCTGTGTGTCACAATTCAAGTTCTCAAAGAAAAACAAATGAACAAACAAAACATACCACTGAAAGAGCTCCATGTTTGGTTCAAGGAACTTCTGGGATCATATCTTGAGGCAAAACACACCATTATCTTACAGTTCCAAACATACACCCAACAAAGTGGGTTTTTTCCCAACCTCATCTGAGATTAGTGGCACTAAGGGAACAGACTAATGTATGGAAACTCAAAGGAGAAAGGCAGTGGGCTCCATAGGATCTAAGAAATTAGAAAGGGGTAAAATCTACAAGGTCATTTCTGTTTGTGGTTGCCTCCCTTTTACATCAGTCCCTATCAGAATAGAATTGTTCCTGAGAAGTGCAGTGTGGGCCTTCACACCAGAGCCAGAGGAAACATCTGTAAGCCTGGCAGGGTTTCAAATGAGCATGCTGCTGAGAGGACTCGGAGCCTATGATGGGAAGAGATTCTGACTACGCAGTGAATTGTTTTTCTCCTTCCTTCCTTTCATTTTAAATGTCAGAGCTCTTCACACTACAGTGACACCCTAAAATGATTCTCTTACTTTTGCTGTTTCAGTTGAAACAATATTATTTCATGCTCCACAGAGTGCCCACCACTTGACTCAAACTGGGAATAAAATGGGTACTGTATTTCAAACATGAGAAAGACAGAAGATAAGCATGTAGGATAAAACACTTCTCTCTCTGAAATAATTTACATGTGCTAAATCCTCAAATGTTTATCACTGTTTGCAGTCACTGCATTAAGTTCTAAATGTATTGATGACCTAAAATAGCCCCAGCTGGATGTGGTAGTGCGAATCTGTAGTTCCTGTAGTCAGGAGACTAAGCAGAAAGATTCTGACTTCAAGACCAGTCTGGGATACAAGACACTGTCTCAGGGGGAAAAAATGCATGAATGAAAAAAATATAAACATAAAATAGATAAAATTGCAAGAAACTTAAAAGTTCAATAAAAGTACACACACAAATGCAGCACAATACAAAAAACACTAGGTATGGTGAGCGGTACAAAGTGTCCTAGATATTTCTGTGAGAATATGCAGTAAGAGAATAGATAGTAGGTCTTTGGCATTATCCAAGTAGAGACCTGGTACACAAATACTCTGCATGTATCAGTGCTGCAATTACTACCATGACACTGGGGACTGCTTTTACTGAAAGGCCAATTTGCTTTGAACAAAGGCTATTCTCATCTACCCTAATCTTCCTAATCTCAACTAATAGCTTCTTGTATGTCAGATACCACCAAGTGCTCTAAATTAGGACCTCCCTTAATCTGTGTAACAACCCCATATGGCTTTGAGTTTTAGATTAGAAAGCCAAGACAGGGAGGAAAAAGTAGCTTTTTCTAGGTGACTAATCGGGGACTGGAAGTCAATATCTTACTTCAGACAAATATCATCATTCAAATCCATACCTTTAATGTGAAGTTAGTATTTTTACCTGGTAGGTGAAGAAGAAACAGAAACTAAACATGGTACAGAGATTAACCTAAACTTGTAAAGGGCATAGATAGATAGATAGATAGATAGATAGATAGATAGATAGATAGATATCAAATGTTTAGCATGTTCAACAACTTATAAAATGATTTCACATTTTGGCTGGTCTGTTCCTTCTGGACTCAAGTGACTGAGGGCTATAACAGGCCAATAAATAGAACCCCACACAAGAAACACCTAAATTCTGTCCATTTGGAATGTTGACTTATTATCACCACCAGACTGGGAATAGAGCAAACATCTTAAGAACATATGTGTGGCATGCATACATGGCATGCACAAGAAGGTCAGAGGACAACTTTGTGGATTCAGTTCTCTCCTTCCACTTGGACCTGGGTTCTGAGGATCAAACTCAGCTCACTAGGCTTATAGAGCAAATACATTTAACCACTAAGTCACTTCACCAACCCCAGAGTAAACCTAATAAATTCTACTATTAAAAGTATGTTTTTTTTTTTTAATAAATCACAAAGTGGAGCTCACTTCATCCATTCTATTTTCAGTGAAATTTGAATGTCTCCTTCACTCTAGGCACCGATCTAGGCACAGAAGATTTGAGATACAAAGGACATTCTTCCAGCAAGTGATATAAGGGAGCTGTATGAAGGATATTTATGAAAATACGTACTAGAAATGCAAAAATATTTTCAAAGTGTTCATGGAACTTTGATTTTTTTGACAGTATATTATAAGCCTGTTTTTATTCAAATAAATGCCAAGAAAAAAATGAAGGCTAGGATGGCTTTTGAACTTCATATACAATATAAATGTTTAGAACAAGGTCATATGGAACACACATAGTTTAGGTAAAAGAAAGAAGGAACATTAAAAATTGCTCTGATGGCTGTGCTAGATTTTAAGACTGGATCAACAATTTTTTCTGGGGTTATAAACTTTGTTCAAATACACCACTTAATCTTTGTTTCAGGTTCTTTTTCTATAAAATAGGGTAAATTTTCCTCGGGGTGTGTGGGGGGAAGTTGCTGGACGGCAAAGGAGGATGCAGTATGGTTTAACGGTTTCCTGACTTTGAAGTGTTCTAAAAATACAGCATTTTCACTGCAAACATGTGATGGAGCATTGTCAACACAGCATTCTGTGTTGCTAGGGCAGCCTGACAATGGTTTTATTCACTCTCATGCAGCTCTTCAGTTGATGTATAGGAAAGAAAGCCACATAACCACAGTTCCTTCCTTATCTCCTAAGCATCCCAAGTCCTGATGACATGTGGCAGGCCAGCCAACTAATGATTAGGTTAGACAACCCAATTCTGCCATTTGATATACTTCTCTTGCTTCTTAAACTGTCACAAACTTATTTGCCTTGGCTTAAAAGCAGTACTCCTAGACACAGATTAGAGCACAACTAGAAAAAGAGAGATGCCTAAAAGCAGTCTTAAAATGTGGCATATTTATTCACCACCTTTCCTGAAGTCATTTTCTTTCTTCACACAGAGTAGAGCAAAGCTTTGGTTTCTGGAAGCATTTTCTTTGAAGACCCATGGGCTTGTGGAAAGACTGTACTGTGTGCTTTCTACTTCTAGAACCAAATACAACTCAGACTGGACTCACAAAACAGCCAAGGCCTGTCACCATCTGGCAGCTATATGGTGGCCCATGTAGAATAAACTGGTAGTCACAGTCCAGTTCCCATTTGACAGATGTCCTCTTCACAAAGAGAATATCACACTCAGCAGCTTGCTTGGCAGAAGAGTAATGACTAGGCATGCAAATTGTACTTGGTTTTTATGCCTAACTTGGTTGCTTACTAAAGCACCAAGTCGTACCGCAGCAAGCCAAAGGGCATGTGGCAGGTAACATGGCAACAGCTCTCATTTATCCTACCTAGGGAGTGTTGTAAATGATTCTGGCCCAGTTTTTTTTTTTGGGGGGGGGGGCTGGCCTCAAGGTTAGGCCCCGCAGACCCGCAGTTTTGCAATTCCACAAAGTCACAGAATCACAAATGGTTACATTAATTTTATGCTGATTGACCCAGGGCCCAGGCATATAATTTGTTAACTCCTTCATTTGAACTAACCCATCTTGTTCAGCCGTCCGGCTCAGTACCTTTTCTCAGAGCAGCATTTCAGCTTCTTTCCTCTGAGTCTGCTGCTGTCTCCATGTCTGTAGCAGCTCTCTCTGGGGGATCTCTGGCATCTGTGTCTGCTCTGAGATGTTCCTTAGTTTTCTTAGCCTTGTAGCCCCACCCATACTTTCTGTTTGCCTTTGGCCAATCAGCTTTTTATTAAACCCATAGGCGGGACAAATATTTACAACATTACCAGCACAATTCTACTACAAGGAAGCCTGTTATTGTTTGCCTATTTGTTATTTGTTTTAATTAGGCTGTGGTTTATTGAGTCACACAATGGTTGTCTACTAAAACCACAGCTAGAATATGTCAACTTCATCCAGAGATTGATGGAGATTGTAACTTCCCACAATCCTCTTCTCAGCTTTCATTACAGTGTGAGGGAAAATATATTTGAAACAACAGGCACAAAAACATCCACCTTAGTCTGTCCTGGATTGACTAGTATCATCACCCCAAATTAACAGGTTATTAAGGAATCTTACAGAGAAAGTCCTTCATTATAAAATGTAATATCTGAGTATCTTTTGAAAGGCTTTAACAAACAAACAAACCAAAGGTTTAGTTTTCTGCTTTCCCCACTGAAGCCTGTGACCCAGTCTCACAGTGAGATTGGGCTGTTTTTTTCTGTTCTCTCTCTTATTGAAGGGAGTGGAGAGGTGTGCTACTAGTACTGTAGAGGAGTATACAAATAAAGTAGTTCTTTTGTTGATTGATCTCAACACATGCAAGCATTTTAGTTATATTTTCTTTTAAATAACCTCATTTTTTGTAAACACTCACATACAAATGTAAAGAAAACTAACACTGAACTAAGGTGGTTTAACGAAGAACATTCCAAAAGGATTGATAAAAGAAAATAGGACTAGCCACGTTTCTTTTCTTATGCAACAATACCCATTTTGTGTGTGTGTGTGTGTGTGTGTGTGTGTGTGTGTATGAGTGTGTGTGTATAAAATATGGCAACAAGACCTACTCTGAATTAATGTCAATTATCATTAATATTTTCCTACTAAGCACAATATGAATCTTCTTGAAAGGAATGTATTAGCAATACATGTTTTAGAGAAGCATATCTATCAAAACTGTTAATACATTTACTTCCTTCTCAGTGTTACAGTTTCTGTAAGAATTATCTTCCTCCCCAAATGAGCTATCTTGTACATGATTCTGAAAGCAGTGGTAATTCTGAGTAGGGTACAAGTGGGGGAAAACAAAACAAAACAAAACAAAACAACAACAACAAACTAGCCTCTGGAAATGAAGGTGTTCATTGCTGAGAGCTATGGTTCTTAAGAGATTCCTGCTGTGAAAAGTTAGTAAGCTTCCTCTTTTGGGCAAAGAACATGGCTATAAAACCAACCCACCATTTTTAAAAGTAGATATAGCTGGCAGTAAGGGAAGTTGTATGAAATCTAATCAAATAACTAGCATAAGCAGCAAAATCTGACTCAGAAGTAATATGTTGTTTATAGTTGAGTTTTAATGTTAATTTTCCACAAACCAATAAGCTTGTATGTCAAAGACAAATTTAAACCTGAAAATTATAGTACAATACTAAATATAATACAATACTAAATAGTCCAATATGCAATGGAATGTATTCTAATATCTATGCTATTAACAAGATGCCCTTGAAAATCTGTGCTAAAATAAATGGACATGTAATTATTTTGAAAGGGTCTGCTATCTTTAGGTCAGAAATACTAGGATCAAGAATTTGGAGTAGTGACTGAAGCTTGAAATCTAAATGAGCTCCTCTATAGTTCCTGATTATGAGTCAGAAAATAATTGTTCTGTCACATCTTACACTCTTTCTCAAGATATTGCTGACTTTATCTGACTATTCCCAACCCTTGACTAATTCTACCACAATCTCATAAGAATTAAATATACTTACTTCAATTGTATGTATTTCCTAGCAACACAATTTAAAAAGCACTCAAGATTACCCTATATGAAAATTCTAATTAAACATTTCAGTTTATCCAGTTTATAAAGTCAAGTATTATTATTTTTGTTTTCTTTTTGTTACTTTTCTCTACTTTCTACCTTTTACCACTCCTTGTCTAGTTTCTACCATATCCTCAGTTCTTCACTGAGCAATGGACTTGTAACATTTTATACTTTATTCCTTAGAAGTCTTACCACTTCTGGGTGTATACTCTAAAGAGGCACATTCACACTCCAAAGGTATTAGCTCGACTATGTTCATAGCAGCATTAGTTGTAATAGCAAGAACCTGGAAACAACCTAGATGTCCCTCAACTGAAGAATGGATTAACAAACTGTGGTACATCTACACAATGGAGTACTACTCAGCAGTAAGAAAAAATGATATCCTAAAATTCGCAGGCAAATGGATAGAATTGGAGAATATTCTCCTGAGAGAGCTATCACAAACTCAGAAAGATAAGCAGGGGATCTACTCAGTCATTAGTGGTCTCTAAACAAACAAACAAGAAAAAAAGCCAAGCATGCCCAAGCTGCAAACCACAACCACTGAACAGCTTGGGATCAGAAACACCCTGGACTGACCCTTCAGACCCCACTCCAACTATAGGAACACTTGACTCACTCTTGAGGGAGGGTGGACAAAACTGGATTTGGCCAGGAGTGGAGACTGATCCAAGCATTATTGGGTCAGTGGGACCATAGGACTGTCTGCTCCCTGCCCAGGGAGGGGATGGGGAGTTGCGGAGAAGAAAAAATAACCTGATGTGGTGGGAGGGGGAAGGGACCTTCAATAAGGATATACAGGGATGGAAAAAAAAATTCAGACGGAAAGCTGAACACAAAGTAAATATATGTGTAGCAATCTTATTTGCATTATCACCCTTGATAAGTCATGCTTATGATTTTTATCTTCTTTATAGTTATTGTTAACTTCTCAGCATTTTAAATTCATTTTACTGTTTTTCTTGATAAATACAAAATAAATAAAGAAAAAATAAATGAACAGTTGAAAAAAAAAAAGAAGTCTTCCAGTGAGAATTTCACAACCATTTTGGGAAAAGGTACAAAGAAATAAATAAAACAATTTCAGATTATAATTAAGTTTAATACAATAGATAAGAGTTTATCACACAATTTCTCATGCTTCCTGTAAGTATTAAGGCTGCTAGTCAGTTTAATGTCAAGTAATATCTCTTAGTTAGGGGCTGGTAGTTCTTCCTTAGAACACGATGCTAAATATTATTATATTAAATTTAAAAAGGTGCTTTGTACTGCTGAACTAAGCAGGCTCCAGTGGATACTACAACTTCATGATTTCACAGAAGATCCTTGTTAAAGTGAGTAGGTCACAAAACAAAATGAACAGACATAATGTGACAAAGCCATTTCTCAGGAAGTGGGAGATAGACAGGAGTAATAAATAGAGAGATGGAGAGGGCAGGGGAAATGATAGTGGTCAAAATGCATTGTACATATGTGAAATTGTCCAAAAACTAATTTAAGTAATTTTAAAAAAGGGGTTTTGTTGGAAACATGAGGTTGCAGTCTCTCATGGCCTGGCAGCTTTCTCTAAGCTCAGCAACATGAAACTTTCTCTCCAGGAAAGCCTCCTGCTTTACCTAGTCTTATCTGGAGAATGTCTCTACGCTCAGGATACCTAAGCTATTTTGAGTAACCCTTGACACAGTTGTTCCCTGCAAATGTTCTTTCCCAGATAACCCACATGGTAATTATCAAACTGTTCTAGCCTTGCTTCCACTAATCTAGCTATATGCTAGGAGTGTGCCACTTAATGCAAGTTAGGGTTTGTCTCCAGTCTCCAATTCCATATATTTCTTATACTCTGGAATAAAGTTGAGCTGATTCACCAAAGTCTTGCCTCTTCGAAGGCTGTCTCTGTTCTTAAGCACAACTGTCTTGAACCCTGTTCCCTCCACCCCTGTGGGCCAATGCAGCCAATGACCCTAACAAAAAGGCAGAACCGAAAAGGCCTAGATAGTTATTTTTTCCACTCTGGGAGGGAAAATGAAGGCAGAGATATATAGGCCTCAGGAAGGTAACATATTTAATGGAACACCTCTTTCCAAGGGGATGGATAACAGGATAGGAGACTATTTAGTGGGGCTTCCTACAAGCTGGTCAGGGACCTCCAGGGATGAAGCTTTCCTGTTGTCACCCATGCTGGGGTTGGGACTTCTCATTGATTCTGCTGCATCAGAAACACCCATACTCTAGCAAGTAACCTCAGAACAGATTTGGATGAAATCCTTTCATCAGTCTGTAACTGGTGACCTTCTGAGAGTAAACATGTTTGTTCATGTTTCCCCAGGAAAAAATAATGCAGCAGAAAGCCGGATGGATGCAGTAAGGATACCTTAGTTATGCTGATGTAAGGGCTGCAGCAGGTTTATCTCTTTGTATTTAACTGGAAAATCTTCAGAAAGATACACTAGAAAAAGCCTTTAACTGGTCTTGTTCTAAACTCCGCAATGGGAGATGAAAGAAGAAGGAATACAGAAAACCAAGAAGAGGAAGGAGGCTATATGCGCATGATGCTGAAAACGGAAGCATTGTGCTTCCTGTCACATGACCTTAGCTCCCCTTATCTCTCAGTTTATCTATGTCATAGGAAAAGCACTGAATCTCAAGAATATTAAGTATAGTGTCTTTTGAACAGCAGGATATCAAAAATAATTATTGCCACATGGGTCTGGGCCACCTAATTTCCTTTCAATAACACCTTAACCTATGAATCATGATTATAAAGGTTTTCCATTAGCCCTTTTAAGACAGATGGACAAGGTCCAGTCCTAGAAACTGCTAAATTAGCTCATGCTTATCCATCTTCTTAACTTTTATACAGTGCTCGAAGATTACCACTTCTATATAAAAGTTTGACTCAAAATCTGTACTTTACATGCTGCTCCAACATTTTAAGTGTAAGCATCAGAGTCCCAGGGTGTAGCATTCATTCAAAGAATTTATCTATACATAGCCTCACCTTACACTTAATATCTTCAAAACTTCAATCAGAATCTACCTCCACTTTTTCTTGAGAGCACAAACCCTCCTTTTAATGTCTTGCTCTAGGTTTTTTTTTTCTTTCATTCTTATGGCTTAATGTTCTCAATCCTTTGAAGTTAACCTGTTAGACCTTTCCATGTGGGTCTACCTTCCTAGACCTTTGTATTTCATGCTGCTCTCTTTTGGAATGCTCTGTCTCCTTAATAGAACTTCAATAACACTAATACTGGGCATGGTGTCCCAGATAGCAGCATAAAGACTTTGTGTGGTACAAAGTTGTTACCTGTTCCAGAGTGCCTGCTTTTGGTATCACTTGTAATGTTGAGCATTTGGGAAGTGGTCTGCCCCATTACCTTGTAAGATGCTTTTCTTCCTATTCACTTCAATGTCTATAATATCTGTATAACTTTCTAAATGTCTATGAATATTATCTCCATTGAATTACAGCAGCATCTGTTTTAACTTGAAGTTAAAATGGAGAAAGAAAAAAAATGCAGAAGCTCTTCCTGGATATGACAGGACACACATCTTGGTCCTTTGGCCAAGTTGAGATGCAGAGTCTGCTACATAAATTTAAGACTTCAGTCACCTCCAAACATTCCATAATGATGTGACTGCAGGACAGCTGAAGAATATCATCACAGAAATTTCTATTTCAATCTTTTACTTCTTTTCTCTGATTCCAAACTATCATCTTCTACTGTAAACAGAGAAATTATATTTCTTTATTCTTCAACATAATCACTGATTGGAGTGTATGAGTGTTTCTAAGTTAATGTCAGAGTGTAAGTACTGGATTAGAAACTTCTTTCTCAGTCATTTACATGGAGAATAGAAAATGTTGATCTTAAAAACCAATTTTTGTGGTGTCTGAATTGCTATCCCCATTCACCTTGATCCATTAATTTTACCATTGTGATATGTCCCAATTCAGCTGATTACTTGCCTTTTCTATTTGTAGGAAAACTTGCTATTCTTATGTCTACTTCTATGTGGCTGACTACACAACTCAGTTAAAAAGAAGCCTAGAGAAATCCAGTATATCACTATGTATCATCTTCCATGTCCCTTTCTGTGCTTCTCTACCCATGACATGTACTCACTGAAGTTAATCTGAAGACCTGATACTTTAATGTCTAATACTAGACTTGTTAAAATGTTATTTCTGATGCTAATCCTAACACATCACTGAGATGACTAGTGTTAACTTTCTACTGAATTTCACAGTATGGGTCAGAATACTTTCAATTTCTATAAGCAACTCTCCTAATAGCTAAGAGTATCTATTATTTCTGTTATCAAAACACATGATTTTCTTTTAAGATAATATTATTTTAGGTTAATTTCTTCTTTTTCATTTGTCTAGTTACCTAAATTCCCTGGTAGTTTTCAAAGGTTTTGATGATCATAATGATTGTTCAATATTTATTCATGGTACCTTCAGGCTGCTGGGGGAAAAACACTTCTTGTAAAATGTTTGTCCAACCAATATTAAAAAACAAAGAATGCGAGTACATGATCTCAGAACCAATCAAATTAAGATGAAGAACCAACAAATGGAGATCTTAAGCCTAAATAAATTGTGTTAACATTTTGGGTAATATTTATAAGAACAAAGAGTGGTATTAACTATACTAACACAATTTTACATTCCACAGTAGGTGGAATGATTAAGGATAATAGACTTTTTCAAATGATATGTAACATTCTTTTTTAAAATGAATTTCAAATTCTTTTAAAAATAAATATGATTAATTTTAAATTTTCATCAGAAGTAAAGTTTGAAGACAGAAGAAAGTCATCCCTTCAACAGAATATATGAGTTCCTGTGATCTTTGGCTCCCAACTGAGTAAGGGAGGCAAGCCATAGCAGCTCTCTGACAATGCTTAAGGTGTTTCCAAATAATTAACAGTACTGTCTTGTAGAGGGAACATCTTTCTGGTGAAGAAGCTGGACTCCTTATTTCCAAAAGACTGGATTCATAATGTCCCACAGCCTGGTCATCTACAGTGATACAACTGTGTAACTAAGTCTACAGCCCTTCCACTATAGAAAAATCTTATTTGGTACCAATGAAAGGCAAATGGCCTCTAAGAAGGCAAGCTACCAACATAAAATGGCAAACTTTGAGGCTACCTAGACTGTACTTTTCCATCAACCAGACATATGTATTGGAGGCACTCAAAGAGACACGAACCACGAGTTCTAGGTTTTCTCTAATTTCCAAATTCTACCAAAACAGTCTTTCCTTTTTTATCCAGAGTCTCTATTTTTTAGTCTTCTAAGAATGTATTTCCAGAAACACAAGTCTACTAGGGTCCAGACAACTGGAGACTTGCTGAAGAATTGATGTTCCAGACAGAAGAGAAACAAAACAAAATAGAGGCAGTCTCGAGTAGCTTCTTGTCTCCTTTGATAAGGCTTTGATGTTGGCACGCTCTGCATTCTATATCATTCTCATTCCCTTTCTTCCTCTTATCTCTTTCCAGAGACAATGAATCAAAATATACCCATGGTAACATTTATTATTATCTGTTAGGATAGAAATGGTCCTTTCATAGAAGTAACAGAAATCAAACATAGTCCAGCCACTCTCTCCACACTATGGGCCATTGAAGAGGATTCCTTCTTATGAAAACTTAAATAAAATTATTTTGCATTTCTCATTCCTCTACTTCAAATAATCCACTGGGTGGTATCTAAAACTCAATTTGAAAAATACCTACATTGTTAACTCTTTCATTTATTTTTGTATGTGATATACACATGTACTTGTTCCTGTTTGTGATCATGTGTGTAAGTACAATATGCATTTCTGGGTAAGTCATTTGTTGTGTTGTCCATTTGCTGTGGGAGCACTGGGATCACACATGTACAATACCATATCCAGTTTTACATAGGTCCTGGGAATTTAAAGTCAGGCTCTCATAAATGTATAGCAAGCACTTTACTCCTCCACACCATCTTCTTAGCTCTCTGTTAATTCTTTTTAATATAACAGTATCATGTAACTAGTCAATCCATCTCTCACTAGGCAGGAGTAGTATCCCTGCCTATACATATATAGAAATTCTAATTTTGTTTCATATTTATCCTTCTAGTCTCCAGTCAGTAAACAATAAAAAAGTGTCATAGTAAGTAATACAACCATCTCTTTTAGAATAAAACTGACTCAGGATAAAATTCTTCCTGAGGACCACTGAGAATAGAACAGTCCTACATAATCTAGGGTGCAACCCTACCTTTGAAGAAAGGTGGGCACACACCCATAATCCTAGCATCATTTGTATTACTCAAGTCAAGGTTCTGTAGAGGTTTTTAGGAAGAAAGGAAAGGCATGAAATTATTTCATCATCTCACTAGCATTATAACATAAACAAGGCAAGAATGTTCTTTATAAACTTGAAACATTTTCAAGAATACAGCTTGTTAGATTGTCAACTGTCATTGTACTATATTAGCAGCATTCCCGTCTGGTATTTAGTGGATATGTGAAACATCTCTGAATGGTAGATATCACCTCTATCCCGTGGACAGAGAACCTGAGGTTCATTCTCTAAGCTATCTCACAGTAATAAGCACCAGCTGTAAGTCTCCTGTCTCCAGGGCCCATGCTCATTTTACAAACACAAGGAGAGTCATGACTGTGAGCTTCCACTCTGTCCAATTCTGAAATTTTAAAAAAATACGTTCTGGTGTCTTTTCACTGTTCATTCTTTAGCCATCTAATCTCATTCTTAAGAAGCTTATCTATTGTACTGAACTAAAGAGAGATTAGGACAAAGTTACACTTTATTAGTGATAATTATTAAACATTGAGTAAAGACTATTAAATAGAAAGAAATGTCTTATCATAGTCTAAGATCAATGGGGCCAGTCTCCTAACTCACCCAAACTGCAGCCTGACTGAAAGGATGATGAAATAGTAATAGTGCCATAAGCATTATGAAAGCTGCTCTTCTGAAATTTGAAGGTAATAACTCTTTCCAAAGGTGGCACAAACTTAATTTTTGTTCCACCCAGAAAATACTGAGCTCTGAGAAATGCAGGGTGCACAGCTGTGAAGAGCTTATTTATGATCTCTTAACATATTTCATAAAAAAGGAATGTTTTGTTCTTCTGGCCTGGGCTATATAGCGATCAACACAGATCACTTCCATTTTTTATTTTTCTTCTGACTTAGAAGTCATCAAAGAAGTGACAGTAAAATGTAAGCAGCAACACATCAGATGAGGACTGAAGTTCTGTTCCTGCCTTATAGCTTCAAAGGTTATTTCAATTTAATCACTTGGTTTTCATTCATGTAAAATCAGAAGGATAATGATTTAAATTTAGAAAATCAGAAATAGCCTTCATTGTAGAACATGTTTCTTCAGAGGCCACAATCCTGGACTATAACTTCGATTTTGGTGAAACTCTCACATTTCATTACCAGTAGTTATAGTTCCTGTTTGGTCTTGATTGAACACAATTGCTGCATCTTCCACTTCTTTTAGCACACAACTCTTCCTTGTTCTCTGGGACAACGTAATAATCTTTCAGTTTCATCAGCTCCCTACTTTAGACCTCAGAGAACACATGCTACCTTTTCCAACCTTTAACCTCATCATCTTAGCCACCCCTAGGCCCAGCTTCTCTCTGACTCCAATTCTGTGCTTGTTCACAGACCAGTAACATGATGTCCTTTTTGTCTCCTGTAGTTCTCCAGAGCCATGGGTACTAGGGCCCATTCTGAAATATTGTGTGTGTGTGTGTGTGTGTGTGTGTGTGTGTATACTTATTTAGGGGCCCCTCAAAATTGAACCTGCTTTCTGTTTTCAAAAATGTTCCCTTATCATATGACACTGTTCCTACCATTGCTGATTCCTTCCTCATTTCTTCCAGATAAACTAAAACATCTCCATCATTGTTGCTCTGATTTATTTATCGATTTTCCTTCTTTACCCGGCCTTTCATGTCTCAGCCACTCCCTTCTTTGACATTCTCAGAAAAGGCAACATTCTTCTCTGAGTATAAGATAACAGACTACACTGGTTTCTTTACTGCTTTTTGCTTAAGTATTTTTTCCACATTTTCCTTTATCTGAAAGAAAAATTTTATTTTTTAATTCTAAGAATAAAGCCCTCTAAAGCTATCCTATAAATTATTAGATTTTTATGTTTTCTTTCTCCAATCGCATTTCACATTTGTTAGACTTCAGTTTTCAGACTATACTCTCTCATTCTCCCTTTTTTCCCTCTGAATTCGGCTAAGCTAGTCCACCCCTTGTAATGTTTAATGTCATTTCTATTTACTAAAATTCCATTACTGGTTTCGAAATTTTGTAGAGATGCTATCTTTTTCTATATCCCATAAAATAAAATTTATTTCTTCTGTAAACTTCTCTCATTTTGATATGCATATCATAGTTTTTAGTTACTAATATTTTAGATTCTTTTATTGTTCTTAGATTTCAAGTTCTTAAAAGTAGTCATAATGAAGATAACAACTCTAATATTATCTGTTATAGTAAGTTCTTACATTATTCCAGCATGGAACATACTAACACAGCATTCTACAGACTGTCTATCCTCCTCCCCTACCCTCCATTTTTCCCCTTTTTTCTTTTTGCATGATTAAGTGAGTTGCTCAAGTGAAGTACTTAAGGAGAATCAGAGCCAAGAATTGGATTTAGGCATATCTGGTTTATTTTTTATCCACTATGTAGTATTTCTCAACATCTGCTGAACTGGCAAATAATCACTGAATAAAACATGTTCCTCTCCTGCTGGGGAGATGGTTCAGTGAGTAAAGCACTTGCTATACAAATGTGAGGATCTGAGTTCAGCTCTGCAGATCCATATAAAGCCAAGTGTACTAGCATACATTTGCAATGGTAGCGCCCTATATCGAGAATACAGAAAAAGACAGCCTCAATGTAAGATAAGCAGCCTACTAGCTTGACTGCTATAAACAGAAACAAACAATAAACAATCAAACAAGGTGGAAGGTATAATCTGACACCTGAGGTCATCCTCTGATCTCCCTGTGTGTGTTCATACTCATGTACACAAACATACATGCACACATGCAAAATAGAGATTTTAAGTTTCTCTTAAAATCTAAAGATTAGGATAGTTTACTTAGATTCTCTAGTTTCTGAAACTGCTTGGATCTGTAAGAAGAAGAAACAGACAGCTTAGACTTCAACGCTTAAAGAATTAGAACAGGGTAAAGCTTGAATAACTCAAGATTAAACAGAACGTAAAATGTAAAGAAAAAGAAAGATCTAATTCACCTGGATTAAGTTATAGCATAATTTCTGCCTCTTTCCTTTAAAAACCATCAAGGCCAATGAAGCAATAAATCAAGGGTATCCAAAAGTCTTGCTTAGATAATTTGAACCATATTTAGATAAAGCCTCCAGTATTTCTACTTTCTGAGGCTCTAACAACAGTGCTGTGAGAACATAGTAACTGTACTTTGTTGACAGTCAAAATCAATGTATACTTGGGGTTCAGTTTTACATATGAACTGGTAAGACTGTATATGGTATGCGCAGATATTGATGTGAAGAAAATGGTGGCTGTTGCTTTCTACATGTACACAGCTAAAAACTGTAATCCTCTGAGAGAAATGTGATTATATAGCTCAAATCCCATCATAACAAATATCTTTACAACAGAGATGTCTGTATAACAAAAACCCTTTCATGCTTTGGCTGACAGGCCACATATTTCAAGCAATATTTGATGTGAGACTTGGAGTTCACAGTAATGGGAATTGACCTGTATTTCCAAAGGTAAGATTTGAATGATTTCATCTCTAACTCCTATCCCATGATACCATGAGTCTAAGTGATATATAACCCAAACCCATGAGTATAAAAACTAAGCACAAAGGCATAAATAAAACCATCAGTGCTCTTAATGGGAGAAATCCCTTTCTTTCACTTGGGGAGCACTTAGCTAAGAAAATGAAGCCACGAAATGGAGCAGGTGGTGATGTTTTTGATCTCATCTTACTGAGAGACAAAAAAGTAAAGTGTCTGATGAATATACACGTCTATTGGGGAAAACTTGACTACATTTCTTAACTTTTTTGAACCTCTTCATCTGTAAACTGACTGATACTATATACCTTCAAGATTTTGGTAAAAGCAAAATGAAAACATATATAAAGCTCTCACCAGGGGCCTGAAATATGGCATATAACCCCCCAAAGTTCCCTTATTTGACTTCTCTTCCCTCTGCAAGAGCTTGGGCTTCTGCAAACTATTTTCTTGAAATTACTTAGAAGACCCGGTGAACAGAAGATAACAAAATATATAGTCTCAAGCTTAGTCTGGATAAAGTATTTCTCAAAGAAACATGTATGGAAAAGACAAAGTTATACATACAACATACTTGCCTGGGGAAAGGGTGTTTTGGGCCAATCTAAGGAACACATACTCAAAAGACATAAATCATCAATCATAGCAACCAAAGACAGCATAATAACAATTGAGTTTTGATTATTTTGCCAAAGGCCATTTTGAAAAATATTGATAAACTCAACTTCAGTGCCCCATTTTCCCAGGTGAAAAAGAAATGTGCATGCTGCTATGTATAGCTAAGTTTTCTTTGGGTACTACTTTAGGGGATGGAAGGACTCTCACTTGAAAACTACTTAGTTGAGAACCACGCATTATACAATCTCTCCTAAGTATTAAAATGAGTGTCCATTCTCTTTATGTGGAAAATATCTAAATATTCACAAAAGTCTCTAACATAATCCTGATTTCTGAGGTTTTATATTTTACTGATTTAAGATACCTGAGTTTCTACTTTTCTAATTATAGGCAATCAGATTTGTAGACACAAAATTCTAGTCTCTTTAATAGCTGTGGTGTTACATGGAATGTTTGAAAAACAAAACTAGTTTATAAACAAAATTCAAAGGCCAGTCTGTTTACCTTTACAAAGTGAGTATTGGCTATGGGCTTTTCAATTCCATTTAAAAGCTCCCCAAAGCTCAGCAGACCTCAGCACCATAGAGAACAGGAGATGACTGAGCACTTCACAGAATTACAGAATAATGGCCTTAAAATTTTCTTACTCTCCTGTTTTCAAAAGGCACAGAAAAAGTGTGAGGCAAAGTTCATGTGCCTAACTAAAAAGCACACACAAGCCAGGCAATGAGCTCCCGCTTACAAGATGCACATAAAATCAGAACAGGCTAGAAAGAAACAGTGAAGCACAGGGAAGAAGGAAGTGTGTTACCCACAGAAGACAGAGAGGCCCCGGGAGGAGAGATTGAGAAAGAACATCACTAAATAAGAAGTTAAAACAGACAGAAACCAAGTGGTAGCAGCAGAGGAGGTATTTTAAATGTAGTCGATGAAGAGCTTACAATGTAGGACTCAAAAACACAGAAGCATCAACCTAGTACAATTCTTGGCCTCTATTTTAATAATTAACTTCTTCCACCCCATCACTATTGTCTTAAAATGAAGGTGGTAATAAGTCCCAGACTTTTCTGTTTAATCTTACTTCTGATAAGGGTGTAAACCTTGAGTATTTCTGAAGGTGAACTATTTCAGGCCACTAGGGCACTACCCTTGACTCCAGCAGGCATAGTTCTCCTAATGATGCCCACTGGCCCCAGAGAATAGATGTCTATCCTCAAAGTAAACCTTTTCTTTATCCTACCAGTAGTATCAGACTAACAGTTTGCAAGTCATTTCAAGGTCTCCACAGGCTATGGAAATGTGTAATATATTTGTAATTACATCAGTAATTATGGGAAGGTAGCATAGACAGAGTTAGCTCCTAAAATACAAGGCTGAGAAACACTGTTCTGTACAGGATCAGCAACCCTACCCAGAGGTCACACTATTTAGAAAGTGACCTCATAGGAGAGAAATCAGGGAATCATAAAGAGCTGGGCAGCATTCCTGCCCTCCTCCTTGAGTCCCACCTGTCCCAGCAGGCGGGAGTTCTGGGAGGAGCCCAGAGGCACAGCCAGAAGAACACCAGGGCTGGCAGCACTAGCTGCTCTCAGACTGCCACTGCCTTCCCTTCCTCTTTGTCGCCCTCCTTCCTGCAGAGGGAAGGCTCTGGGAGCTCTGGTCAGCCCAGAGATGCCCATCCCGTCACTAAGCCCACCCTGACACCTGAGTGACCCCTATCCCATGTGCCACATGCATTCTGTACCTTTACTCTGGGGAGGGTTCTGACTCCGGTCCCGGAGGACGTTGATCTGGTAGACAGCTCCATAAGGCTCAAAAAGTTCTTTCAGCTCCTTTTCTGACCAGGATCTAGGGATCTGTCCGACAAACATCTTAATGGCATCTGGGTCTGGTTGGTCTGAATGATCCAAAGCTCCGTTCATCTTGTTGGCTGTGCCGTTACTGTCAAAAACGGAACCAGGAGCCAGAGTTAGGGCTTCAGGGTGAAGGACAGGAAGAAAAAATAGTGGGGGTTGGGGGTGAGGAGGCGGAAAGAGGAAGAGGAGAACGGGGAAAGTGCCTAATGACTCGTAGAAATTTGATGAACTAAAACAAAGCAGAGGCACCATTAGGTTGCTTCTCAGCAGCAGCGTGATGCTTTCACTGCATGCTGTTACTGTTCAGCATTGACTCCCGAGCACAGGGCAGTGCCTGGCTGCCTGTCACCCAAGGCATGGACATCTTATAACCCAGACTTGGGAGACAGCTGCAAGTTAAGTGCAGGTCTCAATTGGCAAGGCTGCCATTAACATATCACAAATCAGCAGCATTATCAGCTCTGCACTGGTTATCGCAAGGAAAGAAAGGCAGAGCTGGATTCATGCTGGATTTCTCACCCTTTCCCCCATCCCCACCCTATTTCAGAGGTTTTGGAAAAGAGGAGAGAGGTGGTAATAATAAAGTCACATGGAAAGAAAATGAAACACTTGGCAGTCCATCAGATGACTAATGCAAGATGATGGTGATGAATTTGCAGAGTGCGAGAGGCATCCATGTGTGCATCAAATTAGTACGTTGTTGCTGCTCAGAAAGGAAAGTGCTCCAGCTATGCAGCTCAAGGCAACCGATTGGCTGCCTGAACTGGAGGAAAGGGCCAGAGCTTTTGGGGGGGCTCCCCTTTAAAAAGCACATTGTTTATGGGACCCAAGCACAAAGGGCTTAATTCAGAGAAGCAAAAGTGATCTCAGAATTGCTTGCTTTGTGTTGGGGAAAAAATACAGCACAGAAAGTTGAGTTCCCACTAAAGGACACTGAATATTTTAAATCTTTCACACTCCATAAATTGCTCTCTGTATATCTGACTTCCAGATGTTGCACTTAAGTTCTAAACAATCACACATTTGGGAAAGACAAAAAAGAAAAAAAAAATGATCTGCTTTTTCTTCTCCGAGCTTCAGTAAATATTTGGGGTGGATACAAACAACTAAAGCATAAGCTTTTATGTCTTTCTATCACTTTCCAGACCCACATTTGGGAGAAAATACTTGTTTCAAGCTTGATATGGTAAAGAGGTTATTCCTTTTTACCATGGACAACTCCTTTTGAACTAGAATAACAAAGGAAATCAAACATTTTTTTTCCCCATAACCCCCACCCAGCACACTGTATATCCCAGCTCCTCTCTCAAGACAAAATACTTCTGAATGTGCCTGCTTGTAGCAGAGTACTCTTGGTCAAGCTCAAATCTGTGAAAACATAAAGCACCCAAACAAGTGCAAAGCCAGCAACCCAGTATCTTCACAGCCTTGCAGGTGAGCACTTCACTACACAAGGTCAAAAAGATACACTAAACTGGAAATGGCAGGTGTAGCCTCATTGCAGCTTCAGAAAAAATAACAAAAAAGGTACTGGTAAAAGAACTTAATAGAGTTTCTTATTTTGTTCCAAGAAACATACAAATAAAAAGAACACTCTAAAGCTGCTGTAGCTCTAGGCTCACCTCCTTAAAAAGGACAAACAGAAAACAGCATGCCTGAATTCATTAGCAAGGGAACAATTGGGAGCTACAGCAGGATCTACACCCACCCACCCATCCACTCACCCAAAAGCCAAATGCTTGTAGAACTGAGAAATTTCAATTCAGATTTTTAATCCAGAGAGGAAATGATGTCAGATTCTCTTTACTAGGTTTTGTTTCAATTTCTACTGCCTCTACTTCCCTATTTTACCACTTTGTTTTTTAATCTTTGAAGTAAACAGAGTGTCTAACTTGAAGCATTTTCAGAGCATTCTGTAATCAACCTTATTGTTATAAAAATATAAAAATGTTTTAGTGAATAAAATATTGAGTACAAGACCTTTGTTCAACAACTCAGGTATAATGCAATGCTTGTTTATACTAGAACTACATCATTTATCTTGTTTTCATGCATCTCTACTTATTTCCCACCACTGAGAATTCAAGAAACAGTTTAACCTGTGGATCTGTGACTGTACAGGGTGGAGGTGGCACAATTATTTGCAGTAGAGTATAAAGTGTTCATAGCACTTTGAAAGCTGCAAGTGTGGCAAGACTTACTTTTGGCACAGGAAGGACTCGTGGTTAGTGCTGTTGACAACAAGCTAGATGCAAAGAGGAAGGTATTGCCACAGGTCTAAGCTAACAGAAAGCGGAAGTTGGACCATGATTAATTTAGTGCAAGAGTTAGGCCACAGTATACTTGTCTAAAATTTAAACTTAGAGTTCTGGAGTAAATACTTGTTAATATCCACATCTCCAATGAACGTTCCTTTTATGCTTTTCCAAATAACAGAAACTCACTGAGTCAAAAAAGTAGGAAATCTGCAGAGAGGGATGAAGAAGGCTTACTACCCTTTGGCCTTTATATAATAGAAAATATTTATTTAGACTGTCTTCTAGTCAGCTGTTTCTCCTAAACACCTGCAGACCTCTTACTATTCAAAGGGCATGTAGAGTAGTGGCCTCTGAACCCTGACACCATTACTTTCTAACTGTGCTACTTTGAGCTTCAGATTCTTCATGTATAAAATGTCAACAAAAAATTCTGCCCCATAGAGTCACATGACCCAGAATAAGTGTTATATAAATGTTGGCATTTCCTTTTCATAATTAAAATGAATAACCACCATGAATCTATTTTTCAATTAATTTTTTTTGGTATAAATCTAAACATAACTCACAACCCTTATAATAATAGTGTCTCACATATACTAATACTATGCTGTGTACTATACATATTTTGTTTATTAGTTTTGGGGTTGTTTTTCAGACAGTCTCACTATGTAGATCAGCCTGGCTCATCTAGACTGGCTATATAGGACACTCTGGGCTTTTACTCACGGAGATCTACTTGCTTCTGCCTAGCATGAGCTAGGATTACATAGGTGAATCACTACATCTGACAGTGCTTTACATTTTTAATCTGCAAGACAACCCTATGAGAAACTAATATTTCTCAAATGCCAACATCTGATAAATAAATTCTGTTCCTAAGGTTATCAGATAAACTATAGTAGAATCAAAATATATGCCCCTGGGTCCCCAAAGTATTTTTAATCTACCATGTGACCAAACATTCCGCAAAACATTCTGGCTTGAGTGGAGTGCAGATAGTTCATAACAAATCAAAGAGGAGACAGACTCCAGAGCAAGTATTACTGTGGAATGACATTCCCAAATTAAAAAAAAAAAGTGCTAGAAAAAATTTACACATGTGATTCTTCAATCTGTGGGTAACATGCTGCAAGGCGTCCAAATTATAAGCCTTTAAGGCTGCTTTGAACCCTTATCTTCTCAGACATCATAAGATCTCTGTCCAGATCCCTTATCTCTATTCCCAGAGTCACTTTGATGATTAGCTGCTATTCATCCTTATTTACATCTTTTCTTGTCTGCCATTTTGCAAATGATCATTTGTATTCACTGTAAAATGTACAACAATTCTGTCTGTAAGGAAATCCAGTCATATCTAGTATAAATTAAAATCACCACCAAAAATTCCCAATCAAAAAATTTTTATAGATGTTCACATCATAGTAACTCTCATATTGTTACTGAATCTTAATGTATCTAACAACTTTACTAATTTTCTTTTAGTACACCTAAACTTTTCCTTTCCACACTCAATCTTTTGTCTTAGCTGAAGCTCATTTTCTTTGGTAATCTTGTGACTTCTGTTTTCATGAGCTGTAAGTATAGATACTTCTGAGTAAGCCAAAGACTACATGTTGATTATGTTTTAAGTTAAGCTTTTGGGGATTTCCCTGATAGAGGACATACATAGATAGCCAAGGTACTTTTCATAGAGAATTATAGATATATATACCTCAATCTCAGAAAAAATCTCTACTAGGATCTTTGTCAAAATAAGAATGTGATGGACTTAGAAAATTAGGACTACTTTGGTATTCTTCACCCTCTACCTTCCTTGGAACCCAGTGTAATGCCCTTTTATGGTGCAGAAACTTAGATCAAAATCCAAATAATATTTACAGAGGGCCTTCCCTCTGCCAGAATCTTTTGCCAAGTGCCTGACACACAATATCACAAAAGCTGCAGTTGGAATTGTCTTCATTTTAGAGATGAAGCAAATGACAGCCATGGATATAATGTGCCTTTTTAAATAACATTCATAAGGAATCATGACTGTAAAATATGGATATAGTAAACCTGAAAGCCAATTATCTTCCTTTCTTGTTCCATGAGCTAGATTTCTTTGGAGAAACCTGAAGGTAGTGTTTCACATGGACCACTTGCAGATCTTGGACACAGACACATCTGTGGGCACCTTGCCTAAAAACTCCAAAAAGATTCTGAATACCAATTCTGCTTTTGCTTTTGGCAAAGAACCTACTCAAAGACTCCTCTAGGACGGTGCCAAATGGAATGGGACCATAAGTCAGAGACCATGGAGCCCGGGGACATTGTTGGTATGAGTCTTAGAGCCAAAATGACAACCTAAAGACATTGGGGGTGTGGTGAGAGTATTCACATTTGCTTTTAGCACCGCACTGACCTACTGACCTACTCTATTTTCTAGCAAAAAGAAATTAGATCAACAGAAAATATGCAAAACTGTCTGTAGATCCTCTGAGAAAGCAGAATATCATTAAAAATAAATGGTTTAATGCATTATTATTATGATTAACTTAAAAAAAATCTTTTATAAGATCTAAAAATTTTCAAGTTTCCTTTTCAAGACTGGAAACAGGAGAAACAGATTTCTGATTTTGTATCTAGTCCTTGGATAGTTTTCTGTGTTTTAACTTCCTTTGTTAAAATCTATAAAATCAGTAACAAATTTACAAAATGGCTGTGATAAATTTTGAGTGCCAATAAATACCCATATTAATGTACTAAACCAAAAATACTATGTAAAAAGATACTGTTTCTGAATATTTTTAACTAAAGATAGCTGATATTACTGGTGTTTATAAATACTCATATTATTCTTAACTTCTTAATCTGTTTGCTCTTTACCTGTTTTTATTTCTTGGAATGAGCTACATCAATTATTTCTGAGACTAGGCTGGTGGAAATGATCCCTATGTGTATACTTGAGTATTACAGACACTAGCTACATATGGCTATTGAGTATTGAACTGTGGCTAATATAACTATATAAATAAAATTTTATTAAGTTTACTAAAATAGTTCTAAAAACAAATATACTCTGTTTCTTCCTTTAAAAACACTGATTAGAGTTGGGATTCACCTAAATATATTATTATGAGGGAGCGGTTTTGAAAATCCTATTAATGCTGAGTTTTATTACTACAAGCAGATAATGGTCAATGGAGCTGGTTTTGGCTCAGCACCAATTTAACTGTTTGCCCTCCTCACTTACCCTACCCCCTTGTAAATTAAATAGAATAAATATACAGCTTCTACTATTTGGCTATAATTTCTTTAAAAAGGCTATAAGAAATATTAAGTTCCTGTAACTACTTGTATTAAGGTTTAAAATAAATATGCTACCTTCAGTGTATGTTTGGTTATAGTTTAGATAAAGAGACTACAGAAAAGATAATTTAGATAATATGACCAGTGGCTAAAACGAACGTATGAAGTCCCCTCTGTGTCTAATTTAATTCCTCAAATGCATAGGCAACTGCACACAGGTCAGGGAGTTGACAAGGTGTCTTATACACTGTGGGAAGCAACACAGATTCAGATGGAACTAACTGTGAGTGGTCATCTGCCAAGGATGCTGCAAAGAGCCATCCATTTCAATATGTGCCAGCTTTCTTCATAACAAAATGAGATGCAATCCCATCATTTCAGTCAACTGACAAAACCACTCTTTTAGCCAGCCGAGAAATCATTTTTAATATCACTTGTACTTAAGTGATAGCATACAAAAAATTAGGCTGTTTGGTTGTCATAGAAAACTATCCAAGACAGAGGTGAATAAGGCAAAAAAAGAATAGAGGGCTGGCAATGGGTCTGATTCTTTTGGAAGGCCACAGGATGAACTAATAATCTTCTGCACTGCCTGTCCACCTTGGTACTGGTCATTTAATAAGAGCATTATCTTTTCCACAGATTGACATCATGGCAACCAAGGGACTAGCAGAATCATTGTATGGTTGCCTGTACAGACAACCATAACTTATTCAACTTTCTGAACTTCAACTGTCACTGTTACGTAATTACAGTTTTTCAGTTTTAACACAAAGAATCAGAATTTCAACTTCAATCTCTGCGAACTGCAATTCCTTTTAAAATGTCTGATGACAGAGACCTCCTGGCATCTTTCCTGGTTTCCTTTCAACAAGGTGCAGTTGGATAATGAATGTTAGGCTACCCAGCTGTGTCTTAACTGTAGTGAGATTGTGAGTAGCTGAACTCTTTCAGCAAACTTAAAAATCTCTTGATATCAATTGTACTATTGATAACATAATAGTAATGATGCTCCCATATTCACTTGGAAGATATTATTATTGCTTATGTGTAGTAAAACACTTTGAATTATAGCCATGTCAATGACAAAATAAAGCCCTAGATCTTTGAAGTGAAACAGCCATGCATTAGCTCCAAAACTTCATCGAAGATTAATTGGAATAAGTAATCTCAAAACATCTGAAAGAGGTAAAACCTTTCTCCAATGCTCAAAATTTCAGCAAATTAGTTTGTGTTATTCTAAAGAACATTCAAAGTTAGTCTATGTACACATAGATGTTAATATTGCTTGTCTATAAGCTTTGGCAAAAAATGAGGGGAAAAGAAACAAGACATCATAGGACATTATTTTCTTTCACAAGAAACTTGGAAACAACACATTTGTGATGTATTTTACTAAATTACTAGGGTTAATACTGGATTGTATTTGGTCAGAGATATAAAAGCTATACATCTGCTATTAGAATAAAAAGGAGCTATTACTCATGCAGAACTGTTCCTCTTTAGAAAAGGTCACAATACACCAGCATTTGGACTCAACAAGTGAAAAGGAAACTTGATCACCTTATCTCAATTTGACTGTGAGTAAAAAGCAGAAAGCTGGAAAACCCCACAAGTAAATCTGGAGGCATGCAGGAGGGTGCATGATGGCTAAACACAAACTAACCCTTGCTGGGAAGTGGCTAAGCACTGGCTATAAACCACCCTCACTGAAATCTCATTTCCTGCAGATATTTGTCAGAACTACTTTAGTGACTTTGAGGCTTGGGCAGAAGGCATTTTCACCAGAGGACAGGTATTTCCATGAATGTTTAAAAATGGCAACAGGGAAACAATTATCCTGTACAAGATTTTCAGAGGTCCTCACCTTTCCAAAGTGCAGAGACTCACACTGATACACCTCTCTTGGATGGCCAAGGTAACTACCACTGTTTCCTCTTTACAGGTGAGGAAATTGCACAGGCTACCAATTGAGAGTGTCTTCCCAGTCTGCTTTACTTCTTATATACCTGACTGAATGTGTCTGCTATAGGCAGGTAACTAAAAATGGCTCTTTAGGATGACTAAGAGGAGATTATCTATCAATGAACTGCAAACTAGATCATTATTAAATTAAGATAAATACTGCAAGAAATCAACATGGGCTCATACTTCTCAAAATTAACTGATTTTAAAAAAAATTACCCCCTGCCCCACCTATTTATGATCTAGCATCAAGTAACAACAACAACAACAACAAAAATGCACAAAAGAGAGGCAAATAATATAGACACCATTAGACCCTAAATTAACCTTTAAGTGTCACCTGGCCCACCTACCCAAAGACCAGGTATCTTCCTGGAATGCTGAGAGCTGCAGTTCTTGGAAAATAACAAAGCCTTATTGGAAAGTACAGTGACCTATGGGTTTTGTCTTTATAAGCTCCACATGTGCCTAGAAACCACTCACCTGAAAAGTTTCCAAGTGATAGTGCTGACCAAATTCTATCTTGGTCAATATTTAACATTTTAATAAAAGCTTGCTTTCATTTGGCCAAAATGGTGGAAATGGTTTTTATGGTAAATTGCAGAATTAACAACAATGTCTGGTCTCCCTTAGACTAAGTTTTTGCAAGTGTGACTCTCAGCGAAAACAATTCTTTAGCTACTAGTAAAAAATAGTGGCTGCATTTATTTATGTATGAGAGAGCAGCCAAGGAAGACTCATAGCCACCTCCACTCACTGCACACATGCTGATTGATGGAGTTATAAGAATTCTTTATGGAGAATTCAAGTACTCTAGAAGTTACCACCACATAGATCCCTTTAATTTTTTACAATTCTTTTTTTGCATTTTTATAATTTGTATGTATATACGTATATGTGTGTGCATACATATATGTTTGTGTGGGTGTGTACACTTGTGTGCATGGTATAGGTGCACATGACTGATACATTAGTTTGGAGGGCAGAGGTCTATGATTGATATCTTTCTCATTGTCTATTTTATTCTAACATTTAAAAATTATATTTATTTATTTAGTGTGTGCAAGGTATATGTGTATTTGTGTTGGTACAGGTGTGTCACAGTATGCATGGAGAAGGGGGTTAGAAGATGACTGAGAGAGTTCATTTTCTTCTTCCACAATGTAGGTCCTAGGGGTCAAATTCCAGTCACCAGACTTCTCAACAAGCACTTTTACCTAATGAGCCATTCAATTTGCTTCCCACTTTATTTTCTGACAGTCTCCCTCTGAATTTGGAGTTCATTGGTTCAATTAGGCTAGCTGGCCACAGAGGTCCAGGGATATGCCTGTCTGTTTCTGTGTCCCTGGTGCCAGTATTACAAATATATGT
This sequence comes from Sigmodon hispidus, assembly GCA_004025045.1. Taxonomy (NCBI): domain Eukaryota; kingdom Metazoa; phylum Chordata; class Mammalia; order Rodentia; family Cricetidae; genus Sigmodon; species Sigmodon hispidus. Next base: position 215,179 of record PVIH01001428.1, read on the forward strand.
CATTGCACCATGAGTTTTAGTTGTGTGTGTGTGTGTGTGTGTGTGCACACACATATATGTGTACACTGGAAATCCAAAGTAATGTCCTCATACTTGCTTGGCAAACACTTTATCAATTGAACCAACTCCTTAGCTAACTCCCATTTTTATAATTATTGAGGGCTTGCTTTATAGCAGAAATGTGCTATGTATGGAGGAGGTATCTGAAAAATATATAATTTATGCTATTAATGAGCAGTGACACATATATGAATCAAGATATAAAGTGATATCATCTTTAATGGAACAAAATATATGGATTGGGTCTTTAGTAAGGCAGTAACAAGAGACTAATATAGCCATGGTCAGTGTTTAAGTAAAATCTAAACAAATGAAAGCCAAAGGAAGGCAAATTCTTGTTAGTTGACCATGTGACTAAAAATATGGAGGTAGGGACAAAGAAGGGTTAGGGAAGAGGTAAAAGCAACTCTTGACATAGGGGATGAGACTTTAGGAAAAGCACTTCCTCCTAAGCATGCATATGAGAGCCAAGGTTTGTGGGCACTAGAAGAGAAGTCTGGCAGGGATTCCTGGCTGGGATGATGTTCAAGTGTGCTACTGGCTTTGTAAAGGGTCATAGGCCAGTCCTTCAATTAATGCCTATGGTGTGTATCCTAGTCTTATGATTCAAAATTTTTCTCCTCTCTCTTACTACTGTATACTCTGTCAAGTCCAGGATGGAGAGTCTCTATTTGCAAATATTTCTTTTACCATATCATTATGAGAATGGCTTGTATCATGAACCTCCAACGTCAATCTGAACAAACATTATAACACCGCAAATTCTAGACATCTAAAAATAACCTTTTCCTGTGTGTTTTACCTCCTACAAGGTAGGTGTATGTGAAGTGGGGTAGAATGAGGCATATTCACATGTTGGGGGTGGTGGTGAGTGGAGGGATGGATCTGTGTGCATGCAGAGGCCAGAGGATGTAAGTTGGGGATGTGTCCTGTTCTATTGCTCTCTTGTTTATTCCCTTGAGACAAGGTCTTTCACTAAACTTAGAGCTCGGTTTTTAATCAGCAAACCCCAGTGGCTCTCCTCTCTCTATCTGCCACAAGATTAAGGCTACAGATGCTGATAGCCACACTCAGATTTTTACATGAGTTTGAGATTCAAGCTTAAGTTATGAATGTATAGTAAGTACTCTTACTTGCTAAGCCCTGTCCCTGGCACCTCCAATAGTTTTATGCTCAACTTCTATACTGTTTTTATGTCTTTAATTCTCCTGGCACATTCAATAATCCTGAGAAAACAGTGTTTCACATTCAACAGGTATATAGGACAGAGTGCTTGTTCCAGCTCTGACCTCTTCCCTTCTCTGACCACTGAACCTACAGAAATAATTAATTAAATCCACATGGGTACAGTGTGAGCTGAAATTCTTAATGACAGGAATGTCTTATTAATATATAAATCAATAAATATTTATGTAGTGACTCTGACAATTAGAACACTGTTCAAGGCATTGAAGATAACTCTATTAGAAAATCTGAAATAAAATACTCCTATAGAGGTTACATTCTAGTGGGTGACAAAAATAAGTTAAAATATATTAGGAATATCATTTCATTGGAGAAAGTCAGTCAGGGAGACAGAGCATTGAGTACAGTTTTGCAAATAAATAAATTAATCAGAGAAAGCTTCAACTAGAATTTTAATGCTGTCCCTGCCTCTTTTTGATATATATTTCTATAAATGAAGAGATTTAATGAGGCAATAAGTCAGAAAGATTATAAACATCAGATCTCATGTGAGTGTACCATTATAAAAACATGCTATCCCATCTAGTACTGCTTAGTTAAGTATTAAGAACCAGTGCAGTAATTTAAATGAGCTCCTGTATCACACATAGTTTTCTCTCAATGCCTGCTGAGTTTAAATGTCCTGTATAGTCCATGTCTCAATCTTAGCTATCATCTTGTGTTTATATCACTGACAAATTATTCAGTGGTCTTTCCTACTCTGGGATATAGGATTAAGAGTTTGTTGATCTTTGGTATAACCTGGCACTCAAACTCTACCTATCTTTCTATAAACAGTGATCATCCATCCATTCATTATTCATTTCATTGTGTATCATGGAAAAATTCAAGCTCCAGTTCATCTCTCTTCAGCCTACTCTTGGCCTACCTTTCTTGGTTATTTATGACCATAAATGATATGAAATCAAATAATACAAATAAAATGCAATTATAGCTAAAAGAAGGCAGCTAGCAACATATAAGTTTATAATATAAACTTATAAGTTTATATTATAAGAATATAATATAAGTTATTATATTCTTTTAAATACTGATTTAATAGATTTTTATCCAATAAAACCATTTATGGAAAGAGAAAATCCAAATGACAACTTACTTGGCTAGTATTAAAATTACTAAATTGAACTATAAGATGAAATCAATACCAAATGGAACATACTGATTTGTAAATTTGTACCCCTTCTTTCCAATAAGAAAGTACCTTTTTAGTTATTGTTGCTGTGTATTTTTGTTTTCGTTTCTCAAAACAGGGTTTCTCTGTGTTACCCTGGCTGTCCTGGAACACACTCTGTAGATTAGATTGGCCTCAAATGCATAGAGATCCACATACCTCTGCCTCCTGAGTGCTAGCATTAAGGACGTGCACCACCACCAACCAGTAAAAAACTACTTTTAATACCTTAAATCACCAATAAAAAATGACTTAATATCTTAAATTAGAACTAGTTTTCAGCATTTAAATTACTAATTCTTAAAAATATATATGATCAGAGCTAACCCCAAAACAAATAGAATTAAGAGTGTGATAAATCATAATGACTTTTATATTAAGAGGCTGAATATCATTATATGAAAATTCCCCATAGATAATTTTGAGACATTTCTTTATTTTTTGACACTACATCTGGTACAATGAATACAGATGATCATGTGTTTATATAGCTAAGTGCCTTTCCTAAACACATCCAGATGAATAGAGTCTTTCAGAATGAAATGAAATTTAATTCAATTCACTTTGGACCTACTCTACTTTCATGAATCTGCTTTGAGGCAGCAACCAAAGCAATGTTAACTCATGACTTTGACAGAGTTCAGAGTCATTGACATTAAGAAAAAAAATTAGTATAACTATCGTTGTCACCTTCACCCTAAAAGAAATTATTCAAACATTATTATAAGCTGGCGGTTCCATGACTGACCAACACCATGGCACAATAATATAAATTTTTCTTTTGGACTGAAATAAGATCATGGTTAATTTTATTTCAATACTGATAATGACTTCAGATGATCCCAGAAAAATCAGTATCATTATTACTAACACTATAGCTGAAGATTTTATAATAAACTTGTCATATAGGCTGAGTCAGGTACCACTGTGACAGGAGAGACTGAATTCCAAGTAGCTAAAGTGCACATTCTCTGCCTTGAGCTGTAGCTACTGAAAGAACTATAAACAAATGTAACTAGGCTTTGCTTGCTGTCATTCTTGGTGGATGCCTTTATTATCATACTTGTTTCAATTGCAATTTAGGTTTCCATGGAGACACAACAGTCAGCTTCAGAAAATTATAAGATAAATGTCAGACAGCGATAACAGTGTTAATGAAGCTCCAGTGACAAGCAGTTCTGTGCTTCAAATAATAAGTCTACTTTCTATTAGCATATGTGGAATCTGTCAAAAACCTGGAAAGTGTTAAAAATTAAATATCTCTCTACATTTAAAATAGGGGAGAGATCACCCTAAAAATAGCTTACATTTCTATGGTTGGTAAATCAGACATTAGTCTTGGCTCATAGGGATGCTTCAGTTGGCATTCAGAAATGCCTTTTTTTCAACCACAATTTTTCAAATACATGGTTAGAGTGGAAGTTCTTATTTTAGGAGCTGAGATCTCTACTAATTCTGGCTACGACACATAGAGAGTTTTAAAGAAATCACTACCACAACTCATGGTACCTGAACTGATTTAGCCTACCTATTCTGTTCTAGGTTACTTGATAGATAACCAACTGGATCATCAGTATCCAGAATTACCCTTGCCTATTCATTTGACAGACAGAGATGTGTCACTGAAATGTTAGAAAGTAAAAAATGACAACTGTGGATCTTTAGAAACTTGATAAGTTCTGGATGGAGGTTAAAACTGCACAAGTAACCAAGGGAAGATTCTATGAAATAAAACTGAAAAGAAAATAAACTTCAGAGAGGTAAGCAGATTCTGGAACCTGGACCACCTGTCCAGAGAGTCACTCTCCAGGATCAGGGTAAATCCCTAGAATTTGATCACACTCTCCCTAGCAGACAGGACTAGGTTTTAGCTTTGAGGGGCTTCTCATGCCATACATCAAGAAGGAACCTTGCACGGCTGGGCCCGGCCTCCAGGGCAAACTGCACCATCAGAGTAGGACTGAGGCTTTGAAATTCAGACCCCTGTCTAGAGCAGAGTCAGAGATCAAGCAGACCCCTTGCTCAGAGGAGACAGGAGACACAGGAGCCCTCTTGCCACAACTGACTAGGAGTGGCCTAATCGTGAACCACTGAAGCCATGGGCAGACACCAGTGCAAAAATATATATATAATAATATAAAGAACAACAAGGCAACAACAGAAGAAACTGGTGGTTCTACAACTACAAGACCTGAACAGAGAAGTAAAGAGGAAATAGAAGGAAACAACACCAAAACAACCTTTATGAAGATTATTGAAGCCTTCAAAGAAGATATAAAAAAATTCCCTTAAAGAAATAAAAGAAAACACAAACAAAAAGTTGGAAGAGATGAACAAATCCCTGAAAGAAAACCAAGAAAAGGTAAACCAAAAAATGAAAGAAACATTCCAAGAACTAAAAACTGAAATAGAAGCAGTAAAAAGGCACAAAATGAGGCAAAGATGGAAATAGAAAATCTGAAGAAAAGAGCTGGAACTACAGATACAAGCATAACCAACAGAATCCAAGAGATGGAAGAGAGAATCTCTGGAGTGGAAGACTCAGTAGTGGAAATAGATAATCAGTCAAAGAAAATACTAAAACCAAAAAAGCAGTAACACAAAATATTCAGGAAATCTGGGACACCATGAAAAAACCTAACTTGAGAATAATAGGAATAGAAGAAGGAGAAGAATACAATCTCAAAGGCACAGATAATGTATTCAATAAAATCATAGAAGAAAACTTTCCCAACTTAAAGAAGAAAATGCCTCTAAAGATACAAGAAGCTTACAGAACACTAAATAGATATGATCCCCCCAAAAAGTCTGCTCGCCACATAATAATCAAGCCACAAAACATACAGAACAAAGAAAAAATTTTAAGAGCTGCTAAAGAAAAGGGCCAACTTACTTATAAAGGCAGACCCATCAGAATAACACCTGACTATTCAATGGAAACGATGAAAGCTAGAAGGACTTGGTCAGAAGTTATACAGACGCTAAAAGAACATGGCTGCCAACCAAGACTACTAAACCCAGAAAAATTATCAATCACCATAGATGGAGTAAACAAGATACGTCATGACAAAGTCAGACTGAAACAATACCTATCTACCAATCCAGCCCTCCAGAAAGCATTAGAGGGAAAACTCCAACCTAAGGATCCCAGATACACCCATGAAACCACAAACATTCAATAATGCCACAGAAGAAAAACCCAGGGAAAGGAAATACATACAAGCTACCACCAAAAAATAGCAGGAAACATCAACCAGTGGTAACTAATATCCCTTAATATCAATGGACTCAACTCACCTATAAAAAGATATACACTAACAAGATGGATACAAAAACAGAAGCAATACTTCTGCTGCATACAAGAAACACACCTCAACCACAAAGACAGACACAGGCTCAGAGTAAAGGGTTGGGAAAAGATTTTCCAATCAAATGGTTCTAAGAAACAAGCTGGGGTTGCCATCCTAATATCTAAAATGTAGACTTTAAGCTAAAAGCAATTGAAAGAGACCAGGTTGGACATTACTTATTCATATTCAGATCAAGATGAGATTTCAATCCTGAATATTTATGCCCCTAATATAAGGGCACCTACCTATGTAAAAGAAACACTGCTAAAGCTCAAATCCCATATCAATTCTCACACCCTAATATTGGGAGACTATAATACCCCACTTTCACTCCTCAACAGGTCAACCAGACAGAGACTCAACAGAGAAATAAGGAGTCTAACAGAGGTTATGATTCAAATGGATTTAATATTTACAGAAGCTTCCATCCAAATACAAAGGAATATACATATTTCTCAGCACCACATGGAACTTTCTCTAAAATTGATCACATAATTGGTCATAAAGCAAATAAGAATAGCCTACCAACTCACGGAAACTAAACATGACTCAGCTGAATCACCTCCTCTGGGTCAAGGAAGAAATTTAGAAAGAAATCAAAATCTTCCTAGAATTTAATGAAAATGAACCCACAACATACCCAAACTTGTGGGACACAATGAAAGCAATCTTAAGAGGAAAATTCATAGTACTAGATGCCTATATTAAAAGACTAGAGAAATCCCACACTAGAGCACTAACAACACAGCTGAAAGCCTTAGAACAATTAGAAGCAAACTCACCTAGAAGGAGTAGATGGCAGGAAATAATCAAACTTAGAGCTGAAATCAATACAATTGAAAGAAAAAGAACAATACAAAGAATCAATAAATCAAAGAGTTGGTTCTTTGAGAAAATCAACAACATAGATAAGCCCTTATCCAACCTAGTCAAAAAGCAGAGAGAGTATCCAAATCAACAAAATCGAAAATGAAAAGGGGGACACAACAACAGACCCCCAGGAAATCCAGAAAATTATCAGGTCTTACTTTGAAAATCTATACTCCACAAAAATGGAAAACCTAGAAGAAATGGACAGCTTTTTCGACAGGTACCATTTAACAAAATTAAATGAAGAACAGAATAATCACCTAAACAGACCTATAACGCTAAAGAAAATTCAAGCTGTCATTAAAAGCTTCCCAAGTAAAAAAAGCTGAGGTCCAGATGGTTTCAGTGGAGAATTCTACCAGACATTCAAAGAAGAATTACTACCATTACTCCTCAAACTATTTCACACAGTAGAAATTCAAGGAATATTGCCAAACTCCTTTTATAAGGCCACAATTACCCTAATACCCAAGCCACTCAAAGACACAACAAAGGAGAATTACAGACCAATTTCTCTCACGAATATTGATGCTAAAATTCTCAACAAAACTTACATAACAACATATAAAAAATATCATCCACCATGATCAAGTAGGCTTCATCCCGGAAATGCAGGAATGGTTCAACATATGAAAAACCACAAATGTCATCCATTATATAAACAAACTGAAGGAAAAAAACCAAATGATCATATCCTTAGATGCTGAAAAAGCCTTTGATTTTTCCAACACTCCTTCACAATAAAAGTCTTGGAGAGATCAGGAATACAGGAAGAGTACCTAAATATAATAAAGGTAATTTACAAAAAATCTATGGCCAACATCAAACTTAATGGAGAAAAACTCAAAGCAATCCTACTAAAATCAGAAACTAGACAAGGATGTCCTCTCTTCCCTTATCTATTCAATAAAGTTCTCAAAGTTTTAGCTAAAGCAATAAGAGAACAAAAGAAGATTAAGGGGATACAAATTGGAAAAGAAGAAGTGAAACTATCTCTATTTGCTGATGATATGATTATAATACATAAGTGACCCACAAAATTCTACCAGGGAACTTCTACAGCTGATAAACATGTTCAGCAATGTAGCAGGATACAATATTAACTCAAAGAAATCAGTAGCCCTCCTATACACTAAAGATAAAAGGGCTGAAAAAGAAATAAGGGATACATTGCCCTTTATAATAGCTGCAAATAGCACTAAATACTTAGGAGTAACTATAGCCAGAGAAGTAACAGATCTATTCGACAAAAATTTTAAATCACTGAAGAAATAAATTGAAGAGAATATCAGAAAATGGAAAGACCTCCCATGTTCCTGGATAGGTAGAATCAACATAGTAAAAAATGTCAATTCTACCAAAATCAATCTACAGATTCAATGCACTTCCATTAAAATCCCAACACAATATTTTATGGACCTTGAAAGAACAATACTCAACTTCATTAGGAATAACAGGAAAGCCAGGAATGCTAAAACAATTTTGCTCAACAAAAGAACCTCAGGAGGCATCACCATTCCCCACTTCAAGTTATACTATAGAGCTACAGTAATAAGAAGAGACTGGTACTGGCATATAAACAAACTTGTGGATCAATGCAATCAAACTGAGGATCCGGGCATTAACCGAAAAACCTATGAACACCTGATCTTCGACAAAGAGGCCCAAAATATAAAATGGAAAAAAGATAGTATCTTTATCAAATGGTGTTGGCATAGCTGGTTGACAGTGTGTAGAAAAATGCAAATAGATCCAAACCTGACACCCTGCACAAAACTCAGATCCAAGTGCATCAAAGACCTCAACATAAACCCAGCCACTCTGAACTTGATAGAAAAGAAAGTGGGAAATACTCTGCAACAAATTGTCACAGGTGATCACTTCCTAAATATAACACCAATGGCACAGACACTAAGAACAACAATCAATTAGTGGGATCTCCTGAAACTGAGAAGCTTTTATAAAGCCAAGGACACTGTCAATAGGACAAAACGGCAGCCTACAGAATGGGAAAAGATTTTCACCAACCCTACAAGTGATAGAGGACTGATCTCTAAAATATATAGAGAACTCAAGAAACTAGAGCCCAAAATCTTGAATAACCCAATCAAAAAGTGATTGGAGTGTAAGCTTGTTCATCCAGTCTGGAATGCAGTTTGTTGGTTTCTCAGAAAACTGGGAATCAATCTCCCCAAGGATGCAGCTTCAGGGTGTATACCCTAAAGACGCACATTCATGCTCCAAAGACATTAGCTCAACTATGTTCATAGCAGAATTATTTGTAGTAGAAAGAATCTGGAAACAATCTAGATGCCCCTCAACTGAAGAATGGATTAACAAACTGTAGTACATCTACACAATGGAGTACTACCCAGCAGTAAGAAAAAATGATATCCTAAAATTTGCAGGCAAATGGATGGATTTGGAGAATATCCTCCTGAGCAAGGTATCACAAACCCAGAAAGAGAAGCAGGGGATTTACTTACTCATTAGTGGTCTCTAAACAAAAAAGCAAAAAGCAAAACATGTCCCAGCTGCAAACCACAACCACTGAACACCTTAGGATCTGAAATACCTTGGACTAGAATCTTGGATCCCACTCTCTCTAGAGGAACACCTGACTCAGTCTTGATGATGGGGGGAGGAAAGTGGATCTTCCAGGAGTGGATGCTGAACTAAGCCATATTGGGACCTTGGGTCTCCTGCCCTTGCTGGGGAGGAGATGGGGAGATGTGAAGAAGAGAGAGTGACTGGAGGGAGTGGGAGGGAGAAGGGAGCTTAAACAAAGATATACACGGATAGAAAATATGACTTTATTCATAATAAAAGAAAAATATGTTTCCTCACCTATCTAATTTGCAACAAAAAAATTTCCAGAAATTTGACTCAATATTCTGCCCTCATTATTTTCTATTGCTGTGATAAAGACACCATAAACAAAAGCAGTTTGGATAATAAAGGCTTTATTTGGCAAAAAAGAAAAGAATTATAACAAGTAGAAAAATATAAATAATATTACCCATTGTAATTCTTTATTATTTTTACAAAGTATTGGAGCACAACCAAGTAGGATCTATTTCTCAGAATAAAGAATAGCTTAAACAGTGAAAAAAAAAGAAACTTCATTTTGGATTAAAAAAGATATAAATATTACCCATGAATGAGGCACATTTTTATGTTATGTTCAAAAATATCCTTTCAGTAATATGAGTTAAAAAGAATGGTCAAGTTAAAGGGATTAAGTTAAAGGTGGTATTTCTGCAAACACAGAAGACAGACATCTGAGATCTGTTCATCTGAGTTTCTTGCAAAGTTATTGCTATGTTTACCAACTCCTACACTGTTACTTAACTGATATTCTTATTAATATGGAAAGGCAAATTTCCCCTTTATGTGACAAGTGTTTACTATGATTGTACTATATGCTAGTCACTGAGTTTAGATCACAGTGACAACACACAGTCACTATCTGCAAATGTCTCCTTGTTTAGTAACTTACACAACCTAACATCCTTCTGATGTTCTAAATAAGGTGTTTTTCTTTTCCATTCAAAGTTTTGTTTATTTTGACATTATTATATGAGTATGATTTTCTGGGGCAAGCTTACAGTTCTCCATTTGGAGCAACAGGTTCAAAGCACCTCCCTAACTCACTGTCACTCTGGGCTCCTCTACTCAACAACAAGTTAATAGTAATCAAACCTAAAGTCTAGGATATAAGTGGGCTAGAGTGCTAGAGTGGGAACTTTCAGCACCACTTCTGAAAACAGTGCAAGTTCTTGCTCCCTACACAGTATTTCTTCTCTTTAGAATGTTCTTTTGTAACTCCACATGCCTCTTGTTGTTTGCATAGTGCTACTTCCCATTCAGAGGTGTGATACATGAGCAGAGAGGTTTAGCAGTAAGTAGAAAAAGGATAAACGACTCCACCTGGAGCATCTAGTTTCTTTTCCTAGCCACACTTAGCTCCATTCTTCTCAGTTTGATTCATTTCACCATGAGATTTGAAAACTCAGGATAATTTTAAAAGTCTGGTCTACAAGAAGCTGCCTTACAAAGTTGGAGAGCTGGCTCAGAGGATAAAAGACTCAGATTCAGTTCCTAGTGGCTCACAATCATCCATAACTCCAGTTCCAAGGGATTCTATATCATCTTCTGTGGGTACCAGGAATGCATGTGATATAGACATATTTGCAAGTGAAAACGCCCACACACATAAGTAAAATAAATATAAAAATATTTTTAAAAGAAGCTGACTCAATTCCTTTTAGTATAAAAGTCACAATGATCATTAGAACATCTTGTAGCCAAGGTGACTATGCAGAACAATAAACTCTATACTGTGAGTGGGACCTTGGGACCACCTGCTGCCTGCCCTGGCGGGGTGGGGGGAGGGGGGAGAGATGGGGAGTTGTGGAGAAGAGAGAATGACCTGATGTGTTGGGAGGGGGAAAGGACCTTGAATAAGGATATACAGGATAGAAAGTGTGACTTCTTTGTTCATAATAATAATAATAATAAAGAAAATAAATAAAATAAAAAAACACAACTCTATACTGTGGCTTACAGGCCAGTGTGTATATAATACTGGTTTATTTGCAGGAGTCATAAACTCATAGACTTCAGAGCTCAACATTTTACCAACTTACTGAACCACAAGAATCTTTCCTCAAAGCAAAATTACACACAATCCATGCCAAATACTATCAACAGCAACAATAAAAACCTGTACCATGTTTCCCCTACCCACTTTGAGGATGATTTTCCTGCTGTCCGACTAATCAAAAGACACAGGAGGAAAAATAATCCGAAAAGCACACACAAAACACAGGATACTAGCCATACTATATGACTGCTGTGCAGGTTCAAATTGGCAATGTGAATGTACAGAATATGCTGGAAAAGTTGTGAAAGTTAAATTCAACAACTTTGATAAGGAAATTGATAATTTAGAACTTCCGTCTGTAAATTAAAATCTACTACTATGCTATTAAACACTGGATAAGAAAACATCTGTAGTTGTTGAATGAAAAAAGATTATCAATGGCATGTTTGTCTCTGAAGTCTAATCAAATAACTTTATCCTTCCAGAAATTTTGTTTATAGTGTGTTCTTCCATTCCCTTTTCATGATAATACATGATGAAATACACAGGGAGTCAAATAATCCTGAAACTAAAGTGTTACCTGCAATCATTACTAGTGGTATTTTTAAATTAGTGAAATAATTACTTTGATTTTTAATAATAACACATTATTAAAATACTTCTGTGTTAAAATAACAACTATAAACTGGGGCAACCAAAAGTGTAATCATAATTTTCCTGAATTGACAGTATTTGCTAAATAGCCTTCTTGAAGTGAATGTAGTTATATATGTGGAAAATAAATAGGATATTATCTTTTGAGTGTGACACTTGTTTCAAAAACAAGTTCAAAACAGAAAGCAGAAATACAAATGTCTAAGAGTTGCTTTCTTACTCTTGTTTATTGTGGGAACTTTTGGCTATGCAGAAGAAGCTCAGTGTCAGTGCTGGCCACTGCTGGAACAGCAACACCTTCCACTTTCAGGCATTTGTTAGATTTTAGGTTTATATTTTTTAAAAAATAAGAATTTAAGGGGGGTGTAATCAATTCAAATAAATTGAAAGAAGATTTCCCAATCAATAGGGTCATTCAAATGTTACTATGAAAGAAGCTTTTCTAAAACAACATGGAACACAAAACAAATATTCCTCTAGGGTTTGGAATACTAGGTTTGTGTTTTCCAAAAACACCCTTACAAGGCTTGTGCATCTCACAAAGTTGGTAACCATGACAAGGCAACATGTGTATCTATTCTCCCACCTTCAGTTACTGAAAATCAAAATTTCTTTTTTCTCATGGGAATGATTGAGAATGAAGCTACTTTGAAGGATGTATGGCTTATATTACTGCAAACAAAAGTGACCTGGAAACATTAATATTGTTGAATCCTGATTACTTATCAAGGACAGAACAGAAATACTAATCCAAAATGGTTACAAAAATAATATCAATTACCTCCACAAGGTCATATAGTATAAATATCAGAAGCCCTATACTTCTGAGGGAAATTTAACTGTGTGAACATTTGTATCCTCAGTATTAGGAATAGATTTAAGAATACAAAGGCATTAAGACTTTTAGAGATCAGTTGATGAGCATACAGCTAAATGAGTAGTCAACCAAGAACAAACAGTATTGGGAGGAATGAAGGATGATGAGATGGCTTCCTAATTATGTGCCTGTAACTTTATACAGACATACTGAGATCAACTTGTTTTTGAGACTTCCACACAAAATTTTATTAATGACCCAAATAATGGCAAACTCCAAGAATAGCTTGGAAATGAATGGTTCACTTTAACACAGAGTTTAGAATAAGAAGGAGTCAAAAAAAGTAGGAGAGAGTAGAACATAAGCAAAATTAGAAATAATAGAAATTGATTGTACTAAGTCTGTGCTCAAAACTGCAAAGAATGGACTTGGACTTCAGAATATTCTACTGAGGTAAAAAACAACCTAAAAAACTATGGATATAGCTGTGTAAAAAAATAAAATTCTCATCAGCTAATGGAGATGGGTGATGCACGTAACATATACATCAACATATTTAGGTGTGGATGCAGGGACTTGTCACAAATAAGAAGATTACTGTTCTATATAGGTTCTAGCTAGAATGAAATTTCCCTGTGAAATTATACCATGGGGTTTACTGAGTCAAGTTTTCACTCACTAACTGGCTCTTACTGACAGACTACTAGGCTTGTTTAGAGCTTTGTTTGTTTGCTTTTATAATAATAATATGTTAAAAATGAATAGGTTGGTTAGAGCAAAGTAGATATTGCCCCCTTTTTTAAGTTAAAAACATTGAAAACTCTGGGTAGAGAAGAATTAGTGAAATAAATTAAAGAGCTACTTATGAATGAAGCTATATATTATTAAAATTACTCTAAATGTGTTATTAATTTAAATAAAGGTGGGCATATTAACAGAACAAAGTAACTCAGAATGAGGATGGACAGAAAGTTATTACAATCCAAGATATAAAAGGTAGATTGCTTTGCAAGCATCTAGTAGAGTATTATATTACCCTTGACTTTTATTAAAATTCATGTATGGTTTTGATGCTGGACAGGTTTCAGCTTCAATTTTTTACAACCTCACATTTCTATTGGCTAAAGATAGGAGAAAGCAGAACAGTGAGAAAAATTCTCTTCTAATATTTATACTTGTCAGTCAGCAAAAGTAGCTTCTTGTGCTCTGTACTGGGTAAATGAAGTCAAAGATTATCTGGTAAAATATGAACGGTGAACAATGCAACACAGCAGAGAGGTCCTATTACTAATAATCTCAATTTGAGGGTGCCTGGACTACCTACCATTTATTATATCAATTTTACATAAGACACAATATATGCATTTAACAAGCATGTAGGGACCATTCCTGATTAAAAATCCTCAACAGGTCTTGCTGCTGAACATGCCCAAATAAACCAGCACAGGTTTTTGGTAGCTCTGCCAGTGCTCAGCTGTAGTATTTCTTTAATGTAAAATCTATTTTAACTTCACATAGGTCTATGACCTCACTGACACCTTCAGGCTGATCCTCACTCTGATAATGTGACTCTCTCCAAGACAGAGAAGCTGCTATGCTAGTGCAACCTCAGTGTACTTAGTGGAAGAAAGCAGTTTTTGAGCCCCAACAAAGATCTGCTTGGCACTTTACGGGCTAATAGATGGGTATTCACAGAAAGGGATATTCAAGAGACACAGTACTACAAAATCTTCGCTCTATGAGAAAGAGATAATAATCAGAACAACTTCCTTCTAATAAAAGGCAAACAGTTATTATGTATGCTTCTGCAACTTTCATTCCACACTCAAGAAAAATTCATTTGTTTCACATATATTTCCTTGTGCTTATGAAACATTGAACCCAATCATTTTAACAATCTTGGCCCACTTAACAAAGACATCCTGGTTGATATTCATAGAAGTCACACTCACAAGGGCTTATGAGGACAAATTGCACAAGAATTTTAGTTTTTAATGATTATAGAAGCTCTTGGGAATCATTACATTAAAAGAAAAAAAAAAAAAAGAAGAGAAACAGAATTGGTTTTTAATTACTTCCACCTTTGAATAGAAAATCTTAATGAGAGGTTTTTGTTTTTTTCTTTTTAAATTGCAATACTATCTCCTTGGTTTGTATAGTCATTGGGTTTTGTTGGCACCAATACCATTGATAATATTTCACAATGAGTTCAAGGCCAGCCAGAGCAGTCACCTGATCCCTAGTATCTTTCATGAAAGAAAGCACTTAGAAATCCAAGTAAACCAATGAATTGTCTAACTTGAGACCTATGCCATCAGAGGAGGCCTATGTCTGACACTGCCTGAATGGACAGGAACTAGAGACTAGATAGTCTAGAGATCTAGCATAAAACAAAACATGACTGACAAAAAAAAATGAAAGTCATACTCATGTTTCAGTGCCTAGTTAAATCGTCATCAGAAAGGCTTCATCTAGTAACTGATGGGAGCAGATGCAGAAATGATGGGGCCCACAGCTAAACATCAGGTGAACCCCAATAAAGAAGGAGAAAAAGAATTGTAGGAGCCAGAGAGGGCAAGGAAACCAGGAGATCCCAGTCCACAGAATCAACTAAGCAGGGCTCACAGGGCTTTATAAAGACTGCATTCACACCCATGGAGCCCATATGGGTCTTTGTTAGGTCCTCTACCCATATGTTGTGAATGTTCAGATCAAGTTTTTTGTTGGACTCTTAACATGGGAGTGGATGAGTGTCTCTGACTCTTTTGCCTGCTCTTGGGACCCTTTCCTCCCTTAAGTTGCCTCATCCAGTGTTGATATGAGGGTTTATACCTATTCTTATTGTAACTTATGTCAGGTTCAGTTGAAATCTCTGGGGTGCTTGAAAGGAAAGGGATGAGGACTGGATCTGGGGTTTAGGGGGAGTAGAGGGACAGGAAACTATGGTCTGGATGTATTGCATGAGAGAGAGAGAGAGGAAAAAAGAGAAATCCAAAGTAGTTATTTTCTTGAATTACCTCATCCTTCTCACTCCTATGGTTATTATTAGCTCATGCATCTTTTAAAATATTTATTTATTTTTATGTGGATAATAGGTGTTTTACCTGCATGTTCCTGTGTTCCACATGCATGTGGTACCTACATGGGGCAGAAGATAATGTTGTATTCCTTGGAACTAGAGTTACAAATGGTTTGGGCCATCAAGTGAGTGCAGAGACTCAAAGCTATGTCCTTTGGAAGAATAGCTAGTTCTCTTTACTGTTGAGCTATCTCTCTACCTCATCCCATGTAGCAAACGGGGATGGGAGTATCACAATAATATCAGATAAATGAACAGGAAACAGTAATCCTTTTTAGTTCAAGTACTAATCTAACCTAACGGTTCCTAACAACTGTTACTAACATGCCATATAACTTCACTATTATTTTGAATAGCTATATTTACCAAATCAGCACTATCCTCTTCTGAATATAGATGGCTGATGAAATTTTTTTTGTATTTATCAAGAAAAACAGTAAATTGAATTTAAAATGTTGATAAGTTAACAATAACTATAAAGAAAATAAAAATCATAAGCATGACTTATCAAGGTTGATAATGCAAATAATTTGCTACACATAAAATAACTTTGTGTTCAGCTTTCCCTCTGGATTTTTTTTAAATTTTTTTTTATCCTAAGAGTATCAGAGAGCTCAGAAAAGATAATACTTTATGAATAAACACATTTGGGGATGTAGCTATGAATTGTAAATGAAAGATGAGGTATCTAATGACATGGAAAGTCAAGAGGCCTTTGTTCTCCAAGGAAAAAATTCTGGAAAGACTTCTTAGACTATAAAAAAGAGTCCATTCTTCAAGAAAGTAAGCAACAAGAATTCTCAGATAAAGCATAAGACCATTTGCTTATCAGGGAACTATAGAATATGGCAGACTAATCCAATGGAATTACTCTCCAATTCACTTTTTATGACATTTAACCCAACCAGTTAAAGATGAACCAGAACATACACATATCACACAAGGGTAGGGGAAAGAGAAAAACTGAAGTTTCTAAATTGAGATTATAACACAAATATTTTTTTTCATTTTTATTATGCAAGTTTTGAATGTGTAGATATACAACACAGGTGTGTTTATTATTTTTTGCACTCTATCTTTTCTATGTTTTAAAACTAGCCTTAGAGCCTTGCAGTACTGTATGCCTGTAATTCTAGCATATCAAAAGTGTGAGTCAAGAGGACTAGGAATTCAAGGTTAGCCTTTGGTAACAAAGTGGATCTGAGGTCAGTCTGATCCACATGAGACCATGTCTAAAACAAAAGAAAACAAAATGAACAAAGAAACAACAACCCCCACCAAAAAAAAAAAAAAAAACCAAGAACAAGAGACCTATTGCTGTTATGCCATATACACACTGCCTATAGGGTACAGAAAAATCAATCAAAAACCAACTAGGAAACTTCCTTGCCACTGTTTAGCTTTAATAGTACCTGGGGGTAGCATGTAGGCTGCTTGGGAGAAAAGGTGATCTAACTAGTGTGAGACTGTACAAGCTACAATACTGACCTACTAGGCAAGATGGATCCATTGGTGCAATAGTGGCATTACTGTTATAAATAGCTAAGTGCATTCTGATTGCATTTGAAGTTCGATTCATACAAGGGAATTACATGGCTGGGTCAAAGTCGCAGTGACTAGGACTGAGGAGGTGGCAGACCCGAGGGTAGAACCTGCTATTGTTATTTTGCTAAATGGTTATATTGTTAAATTGCCTTATAAATATTTATGTTTATACCTGTAGGCTTAGGTTGCCTTCAGTCTTGGTCAGAGATGTTTCTTTGTGCAGTGAGTTGATATCTAGTCAAAGTGGTGAGAAGGAGAAATTCTGGTGTTCAGCTCTAAATGGTACATTTTCCCCTAATTACACCATATCCCAAGGCTCAAAGAACATTGTGGAGGTGATAGAAAGAATGTAAGAACTTGAAAATGGAAAGAAATGTTGAGAAGTACAGACTTCTGAATTTGATGTGGTTATTGAACCCATGAGTTCACACCAATTGTTGTTACCCTCCTCCCTTGCTGAGGAGCTGCTGATAGTTAACAGCTGCTGGAGAAAGGGAGAAGCATTCTTTGTTTTTTGAATGTGTGGCTACTGGTAGATTCCCCATGCTCCCGTGGATGGCCCCACACCTATAACATATGAGCAACAGCAATACAGGACCAAAAATGGTATTTAAACATACTTTTTAATGCAGTGTCTACATTGGAAGGGGCAATGTTAAGGGGAGTTTGGGAACAGCTGGATGAGGAAAATAGGGACTGGGTATAATTGTTTTATTTTATACATGCATAAACTTATAAAAAGTTATTAAAAACTAAGAACAAAAATAATAAAATATTAAATTTCAAAAATTAAAAATATTTTGATAAAAAGTTTGATTAGACTTTGAGATTGTTCTTTTCGGGGGACTACATTGATTTATGTGTAGAATATTCCTAGTAATGTACAATTATTTAAAATAATTTATTAGTGATAATGAGTCCCTGAAAAATACTGTAAGATACTTTGAAAAAGTGTAATGAATTGAAGGAGTTTTAATATTAGCCAGACCCAAGTTTGAATCAAAGCTATGTAGCACTCTTGGCTCTATAAGTCTGGGCAAACTACTTAGTCTTAGATAACTCAGCAATGAGATAAGCACATGGGCTTCTCCATGCTACTGTGAGGATTAAACAAGAAATGTTATATGTATGACAGCACTGGGAAAGAGCAGGGGCTGAATGCTTTCTGATTTTAAGTAAGGAAAAGTATAAAAAATATTTTTTAAAAGTGTGTATAAATAATACTGTTTCTCATATAGGGCAAACAGCCAGAATGCAACATAAATACATTTTAGAAAATAGAATTCACATAGCTTAACATGATTCCTGTATCCATAATGCTAAATAAAGCTTAAATATGTTGATCATGATATTACAGAAATTTGAAAAATAAAGTAAATAATTTCTCATTTACTATGGAGGTCTAGCTGGATTTTCTATGCCTATTTGGCTTCCTGTGGCTTTTCCACATTCAGGTTGAACAGAGTTCAGTTTACCTGGTGTTTTCTATGCAGTCACCCACAGCTCACTTCTCCCCTCTACTTACTGCTGTCTGAGCTCCCATGCTCTTCTGTAGTTGGTTTGAGATTACAGATTTCCCAGAGCAATGTTATCCTTTAATATCTCCACTCTACGAATTGGCTCTATGCATGCAATTTTACCTAATTGTCATAGTAAATGTAATCACTCACCAGGCAACTGTGTTTTCAAAAGTATGAGTTCTATATACAACCTGTTATTATTTGCTTGGTCAGCACGAAACATATTTCACAGACCCTCACATGCCTTGATGCTCTTGCAAACCCATATGAATCTCAGCCAGCTCTTTCAATGATACATAAATGTATCTCTGCCACACAGATGCCTGAGTCTCATTTATGGAGCAATTACAAAACTTGAGCAGCAGTGTTTCACATTTGTTCAGTTATGTATTTTTAGCTCAGGCTTTTTCCTTTCATGGATTATGGTAAATACAACATTTACTTCCAAATGTGTGACTTGCTGGGATCATAAAAGAAAGTGCATAACAAGCAGATTACCTTTGGCTATAGCACTATAAGGAGGCAGACAGTTATACTAAATGGCTGAATTTAGTCCTATTAAAATTCTATTAAGTTGTCTTGCCTGTAATATAGAAATTGGTATGCTTTTAACTTCCAACCTCCAGTCAGAGCTTCACTGGGGGTACTTTTTAAAAAGTAAATAAATGCGGTTTATATTTAAGTTAGTTTCTACAATTATTTCTCTTAGTTTACTGTTTTACCTTCTCTACTAACACAGTAGTCTGAACACATCAAATAGCTGTGCTAGAAGCTACATACTGTCTATCTATAGAAAGAGTATTTTACCTGTACTATTGTATTTTGTTCAAAGATGACATTCCATATGACAATATATTCTGTGGCTAAATCTGCTACTATGTCAAACTCTAATTTATGTATTTTCTCTAACTTCCAACCACAACATTCATTATGAACATAAAGAACATTATTTTTTATTTTCTTTTTTTCTGACCTTGCTACTATTTAGTCAGAAACTAATTTTAAATGTACTGCTACAAATATCTTTCAGAACCAATAGCTGTAAAATTTCATTCCATTACAAAATGTAATGGTTTCACTTGACAATGTTCACATGATCCACACTACAAGCTTAGAGAGTGACTCTGAACATGTAGCAAAACATTATCTGCAGAGATCTGCTAAGCTGCTTTACATCAGTTTATAAATAGAGTGAGATCCTTGTTACATGGTAGTGCTATGGAACATATTTAAAGAATTTGCTCTAAGTCCAAGTATTTTATTTAACAGTTTCACATTTTTTGAGAAATAAAAATTTATGACTCAAAATTTTTATTTATAACTAGATATATATACTGAAAAAAATATACTTTGAGATGAAAAAATTAAAGAATATATCTAGCAACTGCCAAGGTTAATGTTTGATATGGCATTAGAAAAGCTAGTTCAAATCCTAGACTATAAACTAGCATTTGTGATAGGAATTTTGAAATGGAATAAACATCAGGCAATTTTGTAGGGCATGTGAAATTGTGCAGGAATCTGATGTTGCATATGTATATGGGAATTCCAAACTAATTCATATGTGAAAAAAGGAAGCATTAAAAATACAGATACCCTAAATATCAAGGAAGGTAGGAGATGGAAAGGTAAGAATCTTCTAGTTAAGTGTAAGCCTAACCAAAATTAAACTGAAGTGAAAGAAGTATTCAAAAAATGCGTATTCAATGGCAGAGTCTCCAGACTATAAAAAGTGGTAACGTGTTTCGTTCTGTTTGTTTTCTTTGCTTCTGCAAGGCTGGATCTCATTATGTAGCCCAGAGTGACCTCTAACTTGCAACCCTCCAGCCTCTGCCTCCTAGCTTTGGTACCTCGCTCATGAAGCACCATGCTTCATGCACTGTAGATACTTTTTTTTGTTTTTTTTATAACAAGTCTAACATTTGTTCCTCTAGGTGGAGTGGGATCCAAAGGGTCAGTCCAGGGTGCTTCTGATCCCAAGCTGTTCCGTGGTTGTGGTTTGCCGCTTGGGCATGTTTGGCTTTTTTTCTTGTTTGTTTGTTTAGAGACCACTAGTGAGTGAGTACATCCCCTGCTTATCTCTCTGAGTTTGTGAGACTTCGCTCAGGAGGATATTCTCCAA